>VCAZ01000036.1:1473939-1760854 GCA_005784505.1 Bagarius yarrelli
TGCATTTTGTGTTTTAACAGTTTAAGTTATTCCGGTCTCGGATGCTAAACATCGTTATGACATTATCATGAAAATGTATCACAAAATCTTTATATAAAAGTCTTGAAATGTTGTTTTTTTTTTTTTTACACTTTATAAAATCCTAAATGCAATTCTAAGTGTTTGTTTTATCAAGGGCCTAACAATACGATACGTATCACAATATATCGCAATACAACATGCGAAACGTTAAAGAAATAGCTAAAATACAGCAAATACAAATGATGTTTTTTTTCCGCCATGTTCGTATGTGTCAGCAAAATCTACAGGCGCGGAGGAGGAAGTGGTTTGACGCGCAACAAGGGTTTTAATTAAACATTAACGTAAATCAGTTTAGAACGTATATTTAATATGTATCGGTGCCTGAGGTTATTTTTGGACCAGAAAGAATAACAAATGTAAGTATTTTTGGCAAAAAACATAAATTTAACATCTGTTTTATGAAGGTAATGCTGTGTTCAGATATAGTAGTCATTTTGTTTTAATTAAATATTATCGTAAGTCGTTTAAATTCGTAATTATATATGCATCGATGCTAAAGGTTATTTGTGGACCAAAAAGATTTACACATGTAAATATGTTAGGCATTAATAAGAAATGTAACAACAAACCATTCTGTTATATTAGAATATTGATACACTATCGTAAAAAAAATATTGCGGTAGTTAGCTGTACACAGCCATATGTGTGTGTGTGTGTTGGGGGGTGGTGGCTGGGGGTCGTCACAGTTGAAAAAGACGATAGGGAAGAAAACTAGGGTCCAAATCTTCCACCTGCTGAGAACTTTGTGGTATCTCATTGGTTAAAGGTGTTGGGTTCAATACACCAAGGCACCGCCTACCCCCTTATTGCTCTGTTAAATAATTAAATAAATATAAGTCACTGTGGATAAAGAACATCATCACCGAATAACACCCAGAACCTTCCTTACATAATTCTCCAAATCTTCCTGTACTGTATATTTGAGCTGGAAAGGAATTTCATGAGTGTCTCTAGGACATATTCACAGACTCTCACACACACACACCACCACCACCACTCCACCTTTATTTACAGGGGAGTGAGAAATCAATATTAATGCCTGTCATGTCACATCTGGCTGTTTGGCCAGTGATTGAGTCTGATACTGATACTGATATCTGGTCTGATCATCGAGTCTGCACCACTTCATGGCGGAAACCCAGCTGACCTTCACACCCACACACACACTTGCCTGCTAAGAATCCCTTTCCAGATTTAGTCCTGCTTTATGATATCCTCTACTCTTCTTGAAAGGCTTTTCACTAGACGTTGGAGTGTAAGGACTGCAGGGATTTGTCTTCATTTAGTCGCAAGAGCTTTAATAAGATTGACACTTGGGGGGTGATGGGTTCCAGTTCCGGTTGAGTCCGAGTCAGGGCTCTATGCAGGACATTCCAGTTCTTCCACCCCAACCAGAACACAGTATGGAGTCTTCTAAGAGATCAGAGGATTTGTACACAAGGGTACAGGGTTTAAGTCCCTTAGTTTCAGTGACGGGAATACAGACATTGTGGGTAAGACGGTCAGGGGTGCGCAAACTTTTTAGCCCAGTGTGTGTTGTGTTTTTTGTTTTGTTTTTTTCTTCTGGGTTTGGCGCCTCATCAGTTGAACAAAAATGTTCCTTTCAGATTCGTGTTGAAGTGATAAAGTGCACTACTCCACCGGAGGATGTGTGGCGTGTTTATTGATTTTTGTGGCAAACACACTCCCCATTAACACGCTGTAATTTCTCTTAAGAGATGTGGAGAAAAAAAAAAAAAAGTGTGGACGCAAGAAAAACAGACGCTCTGCTCATGGCGTCACCGCTGTTGTACAAGATTTTCGAACTCAAGCTTCTGGTTTAAGATGATGCATCGAGTGTGTTTTAATGAGGGGTTCAAATTCCAGGAAGTTTCAAAACTGGAAACTTTTCATGGGAATATACGAGAATAAAGTGGGAATTTGCAGGTTCGCCTATAATTTCTCCATAACACACACACACACATCATTTTCCTAAATCCTGCACACAAAATAATGTTAAAAATGTCTATCTTGCTCAGCATTGATGTAAATTACAAAAAATATTACAAATTTATATAAAAAAACCTTTTTCGTGCTGTGTGTAGGCAAAATACTGTCAGCCATTGCCATTTATAAGGAATTTAACAATCAGCTTTATTACATTTAATGCTGGGTTCATATTTTACTGTCACAATTAAAAAACATGGATTACATTAATAACTGGTTACACTAATAACTGCTACACAACAGCTACACAACATATTTCTATGCTTGAGGACCTGACGGTGTATCCTGTCAGAAATACAAGTCTGGCGGCAGGAAATGATCTTTTTTACTGCATGTGCGATGACGTGTACCCGTTTCTTAGGGGAATATTTTCAGAAATAGAATTGGGATTGGATCTAAATATTATGAATGTTGAACATTATTAAAGTAAAGGATGATGAATATTGTGTCGGCATCGAGATGGAAATGTGTGCATCTGCAATAGTCACGTTATAGGACGTGTAATGTCGAGCGGGGATTACAGTCGACTGCGCCACATGTGATTTGTAGATGAATCGATCTGATTACGACAAATGTTAATCGTCCGTCTGTGAACATGTCAAACCAGCAATCAAAGACAACGGATTTAAGCGTAGGCTCAGTGGTGTGCAGTCGGTCAGTAAGTTCCTCTCCGCTGCCTAAACACTATCAGAATCACTGACCTACATTTACAACCTAAATTCTAATATTTGTCCCATAATGTTGCGTTAATTTATTCCCAACAGTTTATTCTCTGTGTTTCTCTTGATGCACTGCTTCCAGTACGTGTATGTGGATGTTAGAATTTTTTTTTTTTGTCCAATTAGATTTTAGTTTCTATGTGCTTCTATGTTCTAATATAGTCTTATCTGGCCAGGGCCTTCAGAATCAGTAACTAAAACTAAATCAGTAGTGGCAGATTGCTAATTCGTTTATATTATTAAACCAATCAGATTTTTAAACCCACCACCCGAAGCCAAACTCTCCTGTACAGTTGAATTAGAATTTTTCTGCCCACAATGGCTGACGGAGGAGGAGAAATTAACTTGGACACTACGTTTTAAGGAGCAAAAGTAGGACATTGTGAGGAGCGGTCGTCTAACCCCGAAGAGCTTGTCTCAGCCTGGGAAAGAGTTTGTTCACCACTTCTCGACCAGTGCCGCCACCCCGTAACGCTGACTTGCAGCCTTTATATGTATAAATATATAGATTTTGTTACATTTTGTTTTTGTGTTGTTTTTATTTTTATTATTATTATTAGATAAACAGTGATTCTGAACTGTTCCAGATGATGTATGTGGTACAGTTGTGGTTGTAGTGTGGCGGTTTGGAGTCTTTCACGGAGCTTCTTGCTTTATTGAAAATGGTTTTCATCCTCAGTACGTAAAAATGCACCACCCGCCACTGCGTAGGATTATAGGAATCTTTTAACAATTTCATAATTTGTCTCAAACAAACAAAAATCTTGCCCAAAAGCCCCGCTTACATTTTTTGGCCAGAAATGTAACAGAAAATATTTAGCACACCACCGTAAAAAGCATTTAAGAACTTTAGGTTTTAAAAATTTGTGCTTAATATATGATTAGAAATTTAATTTTTTTTTTCATTACATTCTCTGTTTTTGTTCACAGTGTAATTGTCCTGAACTCGATACATCAGGACCATCACCATTCTGAAATTTGGCTGACATTTGTCGCCTGTTTTGGGGCTTTAGCGGTTATTTGTTTATTTTAGCGCTTTGATAATGAATTGTTTGCAGTATACAGTTAACACACTTCACACATTTTCTATCAAGTTAAAATTTAATAAACAAATCAATTTGGGCCTGTGGTGTAGTGGGTTACAGCAGCCTGGGTTCGACTCCTGCTCGGGTCCCCTCAGTCCCTCCCCCGCTTTATCTCTGATCTGTCCTATTATTCATTCATTCATTCATTCATTCATTTATTCATCTTCTATACCTGCTTATTTCCTGATTTGGGGTCACAAGGATCTGCTGGAGCATCTCTAAAAGGGTGAAAGGCAGGAGGGGTTGCCAGTCCATTACAGGGCCACACACACACTCGCACCTATGGGCAATTTAGAATCCAATCAATCAGACATGTCTGTGGGAGAAAACCGGAGTACCTGGAGTAAATGCAAACACAGAGAGACCCCTGCCCGGGAATCGAACCCGGGCCTTCTTGCTGTGAGCCAACAGTGCTAACCACTAAGCCACCATGCTGCCTGCTCTGTCCTATTAAAGATATCTATAAAAATACATTTTTTGATATTACCAGATCCTTATGGAAGCTCTGCCTCAAGCTCAAATTTACTGGAATCGTTTTAAAGGATGTGGAAATTAGAACATGTTTAATTTGATGCCTGGGTTTTTAATGGGGAAAAATGTGGATTTGTCTCACGAGTCTCCCGGGAGCGCCGATTATTCTGGTTATTTGACAGCTTTATTTTTAGAAAACGCTTACATCGCTGATGCCGAGAGATGTGTGTTACACAATCGTGAATCATAATGCTTATGCCTTATAGCCAGAATAACACTCTTTGCTTTTATATAGCAGCGGTGTAATGGTATCACTGTAATGTTTTTTCATTTCCTGTCCAAAGAAGTTCTCCTTCAGCTTGTCCTCACATGCTTTTCGTCAGCACTTCACCAAGTCCTGCGTTAATTACTGCCATAATTACTTTGCCTATGTGTAGCAGCAGCAGCAGATGTGGCCTTCTGAGGAACTAAACAGTGGCTATAAATCTCTTGTCCCCCAGGCCAGGAGGACGGGGTGGTCCAATCACAGCTGCGCTGCGTCCGTTTCCTGCTGCACACGCTGCCTTTCATTTGCATTTCGAGCAGGTCATCAGTCATACTCGTGCCGTAGAGCAATCGCAGTAAAACAAAGGCAGCTAGTGTGACTAATCAGACGTTCTCCAAGGACTGTCCGTGAGTTCTGGCGAATCCTAACGACCTGCGAAAGGGTGGTTTGGTTTATTTGGGTTAGAACAGAGAAGAATGGGATTGATCTGTATAGTGTAAAAATGAATTTGCATGTTATACTGGTCAGAAAGACACCAAGAGGTTTTTTTTTATTGTTGTTAATATCGAAAACGCTTTTTTGTGTGTGTTATTGTGTTTAGTATAAGGGAATAAATGCTCGGGGTGGAAGATGGATGATTATTTAATTTATTAAATTGACTTTATTTTAAGACAAGCTAATCCACCAGATCCTTTTATCTGACTCGGGATTTATGAATCCTTTCCTTCGTTTACTTGGATCAGTTGAGTCGAATCCAATCGATCCATTCAGAAAGATTCGAATCTTTAAACAGATCAGAATCTATTACCGGAGTGTGATCAGGCATCTTGAAAACATTTTCTTATCTGACTTCAGTAACTGGAATCCCCGCTTCTTCCATCTTCTGCTACATAAACAAAGCAGCGAGCGTCAAGTGTACAAACTGCCCAAGTCTTTGATGTAAACTATTTCCTGGAGGTTTCAGTGTGAACACTAACACTATATCTGAGTGTCGGAAGTGAACTATATTTGGAGTTATAATACTAATCTTATAGAGATTGATTGTATCTCGAAAATTGAGTTAATTATATTATGTACCAGTGTTAAAAATCAACACCTAAAAAATGTTCAACACTTCCCAGAGATAACATTATTCATTGCTGAGTCAACACAATATGTTTAATGTGAAAATTACTACGCTGAATGCCGTATTCTTAACTTGCAGCTTTTATTTGAGCAAATGCGTACGTTAGATTTAGAAATTCCATGCCGGGAAAACCCATTTTGAGCAAATTGCAAAACATTTTTATATTTAATACACGTATGCAGCTAAGAGTGCCAACTAAAGTATTTTAGTATTTCATCAATACCATGTGAAACAAAGATACCAAATGGATGTTCACGAGGGCAGAATTGACCTTTTGGAGCAAGTTTTCTGAGAATAAAGTAAAGGCAACCAAGTTTATGAATACTTTTTTTTTTTTTTTTTTTTTTTTTTTTTTTTTTTTTTTTTTTTTTTTATAACCACATTCATACTCATCATAGTATAATTGAATTTGGACAGCAAATTTATTAGTCAAAAGTAAAGGATGATTTCCAAGTAGCTACCATCACAAAAGTCTTCCTATATGTCAGAATGAGCACATGTTTGCATCATCTCACCAATGTTTTTATTTCTAAAAAAGAAGTTTTTAGAAAAAAACTGGAGTATATATGTAAACTTATTATTCACAGGAACTGATTAACTAACATGGATTAGAACTAACATTGATTGGAACATAAGTTCCAGTTTTGTAATTTGATCTGGGTATCATACCTAACACCAAGGTACAGTTTAGCTGTCTCTAAAATACTCCTTCCATAGGGTATCAGTGGTTGTCCAACCATTTAAAAAAAAACTTTATGATCTGAATGGCTTGTTAGCTGGGCGTAAGTTTAAAACATGGTTTTTAATATTAGATTGCTGGCAAATTTTGTTGTCCATGCCAATGTAAAAGACCTGTGCTTTTGAAGTGCCTGAGGCAAGAAGATATGGCTGAGGGGGTTTCCTTCAGTGGCCAGATGATGATGATCAAGGCTTTGGCAAGACTAAAACACAACATAAATATCTATATAAACAGTTGTTTTACCTATAGACATTAACTACAATATTTGGAATGTGATTGTGTTGTCTAAACAAACCTTGGGAAATTGCACCAGATGGTCTGTTGCCTCTCCAACACTGATTTTCTTGGGCGGCTTTCTTCCAGCTGGTTGTGGAGTGAGAAGATGCAGCAGGACAAAAAGAAGCCATGTCGCTGTCCTATTCTAGAGACAATAACAGAGATGCCATAAACAAACTAGTTTGATATAACCACTAAGTTACCCCTGTCTACTATGTATTATAATCTTCTGAAATATTAGTGCGGTAGTTCTTTTGGTTGTGTGCTGGAGAGCAAACAAAATTTCTACGTTTAATACTTACTGTACATGCCCAAAGCCAAAGGGGACTTTTATCTTTTTTTACTTACAATCACCATGATTTTTCTGTGTAAATGGTTATGAACAGCATTGCATTTACTGAAGCTTTTGTAATAGACCAAATTTTTTTGTATTAAGTGTTTAAAATCAGACTTTGCAACCAGATGCCTGTTGACTTGTGTAGTGTCAGATCGTTCATTCAATGCAGCCTTCAGATTCTGTTTAAGGAGAGCAGTTTTCCTTAAAACTGGTAGTCCATTTTTCCAGGAACCTTGAAACAACCCAGCTTTCATACATTCATCTCCCATTGGCTGTTTATTTATGGTTACAATTGTTCTTGATAATGTGGAACTTCCTTTTGGCTCCACTCTGTCCTGTGATGTAGAGAAGGTTGTGGATTTACGTTGGATGGTCTTTGTACGCCACTCAAGGAAGCCTTTGTTGCTCTAAATGTTATAGAAATGTTCCTGGGGGAAAAACCCCTTGCTGCAAGACCATCACATCTAAAAATAATAAAATATAACACGGTATAAGTCATATACCATGTACCAGGGGAAGGGTAAATATTCCCAGGGCCAGGTAACTGCTTACCCATAGCAGACCTCCCTCAGGTCTGAGAACAACGTAGATGTTTCAGAAGATGGAAGTTCTAAAATGCACACATTTCCTCTGGCTTATTTTGAGAGCTTAAATCTTATTTATTAAACAAAATACACCTTATTAAATGTCCTGCCATCACCAGTGTGAATGAAAAAACACATTTCTTTGGTTGTTATAGTTTCTGGAAAGACCTCCTCACCATTTCTATGCCCTGGTTATCTGTGACTTTCACCGTCTGGTTTGTATCGTCTGGTATCAGAAACTTCTGCTGGACTACACCATAACATCAACAACATATTTAAAGCTATCTACTAAAGAAATTACAGTAATACTGCTACCTACTCTTTATTTACCGAATACTACATAACGCTCACCTGCAGTAAGAGAAAGCTGAGAAACAAACTGCTTCCAGTTTTATATACTTCTCTTCCTCCCCTCTGTGTTTCACGTTTATCAACATTGTGACCTGAAATTAAAGTGAAAACATGTCATTTAAGGTAACAGCTAATGTTAGTGTGATTTTGAGAATGCAAAAAATGTTTAAGCTGAGACACCCCACTTTAGACACTTAACATTTGGAATGTTTTATTTGTTTGTATTTTAATTTCTACAAATTTTCAGATAAAATCCTGTACGTTTTAATTTTTGTACTGTATTTGACTAAGTTTGTATTTATTTTTTTTTATGAAATTACCCTTAATATCAGCCATAATTTTGGCATAATATCTATCATATTGCCCAGCTTTAGCATAGCATCCTTAAAGAAAGTTAGTTCCTGATATAATGTGTTATATAATAGCAGCTGGATGTCCAATTACCAACTTGTCCTTTACTTTTTGTTTAAGGTAATGAAATAAATTCATCCAATAAAAATTGTACAGATCTTCTTGTATAAAGCTTTAGCATAAGTTATTTTAATAGATCCTTGGGTTGTAATGATTATTATTATTATTTCGTTAGATAGCGTCCACTATACTGCAGATAAGCTGGAAACAAAGCGAAGTTAAGAATTCTGCAGCAGGAAAGAGGAAATTCAAACTTTAGGTTAAAAGCTTTGTTATATCAGACTGTGTGGATGTTAGGATATAGAACAGATCCTTAAAACTGCAGGGTTATTTCTGGCAGTGGCCTCCAGCGGAAGGTCTCCGTCCACAGCTTTTGCAGCTGTCTTCAGTTAAGCCACAGGGAACATCAATAGAAAGAGCGGTGTGACCTCTCGGGACTCCGTTGGTTTACCTGCAGGCGGGATCAGTTTGGGGTTTTTTTTGGAAACGTTTGGTTGGGATGGATGGATTAATCGGGCGAGTCGATGCACTTATTTCAGGAAATCAGTCCAGACTGGATAAAAAGGGTCTACATAAATATCGTCCTGAGCAATCCTCAGTGCCCACCGCTCTGCTTGACGAGACCGGATGTTCGGGTGGAATTTGAAATCTGTATGTGAATGATCAGTTTTCCAGAGCGCTATGTGAGAGCAGATGGTTGATCTGGGCGTGGCTCTGAGGCGCAAATGCCTTCAGAATGTTGGCAGCTCTGTGAAATCTATTTGTGTTTAAAAGGGTGTGTTGAGTAGCTCCACTGCGGGCATGGCTTCCTCCTTCACTGTGTCAAATGTCTTTCATGGAGTCTGTCCATTTCCTCTTCTCCTTCTGAATGCCAGTTTTATTATTCAAAGTCATGTAGCAGACTTAATAAGAGCTTAAGCTTATCAGCTCTGCTTAACATCTCTACTATTTGGCCTTTTAACCAGAGCGACTGAAATGAAAAATAAATATGCAGTTGAGGTTTAAGGGTAGGGGTCAACCCATGTGGCCTGATGCTAATACTGATTATTGAACATTATTGAAAAATAATAACATAAGCGCAGGGAGCACCCAGCACGCTCTCCAATGAGCTTACTTCTTCTCTTATTATAAATTTCAGACACTTCACTGAAGACACACTTGCTAGGAACTGATGGATGCTCATCAGAGCCAAATAGTGCGTTTCAAAATTAATATTTTAGGCAAATCGGCTTTATAAATGACCGATACAGATAATTATAAAAATACCTAATATCTGCGCAAATAATCGGTCAACCCTTAGTCTATCTATCTATCGATCGATCGATCGTAGTACATTAATTCAGAGTCACCCAGAAGAGGGCAGTTTTCCCTTTTTAACCCTTCTTCCTTGAGAGTTTTCTTACAGCTAATTTTTCCTCCGACTTCATTAGAAGGCTGTCTCTTCATCCAGATTTCACTAAAGCTGCTTCATGGCGAGTGCTTCAACCAATCTTTACAAATTAAGTTAAACCAAGTGTATAGGTCACTAATTATACCATCAATTGGTTATCAGCTAGGCATAAACTTCCTGTGATAATTACCTGTAATCGACTCGGAAGGATTGATGTTAGCACAAATGTCACATTTCAGTGCTTTTTGTTGTTTTTGTTTTTTTTTAAACACTTACGAAAACATCGGCATTTCGTTTACAGCTCGAATTAGGAGTGTAATCTGGTGCATGTGGAAGTCACTTTGGATTGAAACTGCTGACTCTTTTGGCTGTGACTAAAATGTGACACCATTTGAACGCCATCTTTTTTTCTATTTTGCAGGAAAGTGAGATTGCTTCTGACTGCAACCATGTAAGTACTCAAAGACCCAAAAGTCTAGTAATACTGTACCTTTATTTCCTTTATCATGTCACTGATTTTATTTAAGTATGTACTTTTCCGAACCTTTGGACAAGTATGTTTTATATAGTATGAAGACCGGTAGTATAAATGAAATACGTACTACATCCAGCCATGTTGACATTGTTATTAGATTAGATTCAACTTTATTGTCATTGTGCAAGGTACATGTACAGAGCCAATGAAATGCAGTTAGCATCTAACCAGAAGTGCATAAGTGGCTTATTTACAATAAATATCAGTGTAATAAATAGGGTATGGGGTTGATGGTTACAGCGGTGGGGGTAAATAATGTACAGAAGGTATATGGATAGAATAAAGAGGTGTAACAATAGATAGTTATAGATGGTGCAAAGATGCATAATGATAGGTAGTGCAAAGTACAGAAGTGGCAGTGCAGTAGTAATTAATACTGTATATCAGCTGTTCAGTGCAGAAACAGCCACAGGAAAGAAGCTGTTTTTCAGTCTGTTTGTGCGGCTCTGAGGCATCGGTAGCGTCTGCCTGATGGGAGAAGAGTGAACAGTCCGTGGTTGGGGTGAGAGGGATCTTTGATTATGCCTCTCGCCCTTTGCAGACAGCGTTTTTTGTGTATGTTGTCCAGGGTGGGTAGCTAAGTGCCGATGAATCGTTGGGTGGTTTTCACCACCCTCTGAAGGGCTGTGCGGTCTGATACTGAGATGCAGTTTGTGAGGATGCTCTCGAAAAGTTCTTCAGTATCCTGTTGCTGAGATGGGACTTTTTAAGTCTCCTCAGAAAATATAGGTGCTGTTGTGCCTTTTTGACCAGGAAAGAAGAGTTCAGAGACCAGGTGAGATCCTCAGAGATGTGGATTCCTAGGAACTTGAAGCTAGGTACACGCTCAACAGCCGCTCCGTTGATGTGTATTGGAGGATGAGTGTGATTGCTAGCTCGTCTGAAATCCACAATAGCCTCCTTTGTCTTCTTAGTGTTGAGTTCCAGGTTATTGTCCTCACACCATGCTACCAGGTGCTGGATCTCCTCCCTGTAGGCCGTCTCATCGTTACCTCTGATCAGGCCTACTACCGCGGTGTCATCTGCGATCTTGACAATGCTGTTTGATGCATAGACAGGCACGCAATCATAGGTGAAAAGGGAGTATAGGAGAGGGGACAAAACACATCCCTGGGGAACCCCGGTGCTGATGGTGAGATTGGAGGAGGTGATGTTATTCAATCGAACAGACTGTGATCTGTTCGTAAGGAAGTCCAGGGTCCAATTGCAAAGGTGTGTGCTGATGCCGAGCTGTTTCAGCTTCAAGGTTAGCTTAGAAGGGCTAACTGTATTAAAAGCTGAACTAAAATCAACAAACAGCATCCTAGCATAAGTGTCGGGGTTGTCCAAGTGAGTCAGGGTAGAATGTAGTACTGTGGAAATGGCATCTTCAGTTGACCTATTTGGGCGATAGGCAAATTGGTGAGGTTCCAGGTTGGGTGGCAGACAGGCTTTAAGGTGGCTGAGGACCAGTCTTTCAAAGCACTTTGCGATAACTGGGGTAAGTGCGACTGGACGAAAGTCACCCAGTTCTTTTGCAGCAGAGTGCTTCGGCACTGGTACAATGGTAGCAGACTTGAAGCAGGTGGGGACGATTTCCTGGGCCAAGGACAGATCGAAGATGTTCGTGAAGACCTCAGCCAACTGCTGCATGCATGCTCGGAGTACGCGTCCAGGGATGCCATCAGAGCCAGCTGCCTTTCTACCATTCACCCTTCCCAGGGTAGCCCACACTTCAGAGATGGAGAGCGAGAGTGGCTGCTCACCTGGTGACAGCTCTGTTTTGAGCATAGGCTCTATATTCCCTTTTTCAAAGCGAGCATAGAAGTGGTTAAGCTCGTCGGGGAGTGAGGCAGAGCTGGTTGGAGGTGTTCTGTTGGTGTGGTCAGCAGAGATGAAGTGCTCCTCGATCTGCTGTTTGTATTCGTGTTTGGCTTTGAAGATTCCCCTCCTCAGATCAGCTCTGGCGACGTTGTAGGCCTCCGGTCTCCAGACCTGAAGGCGGTGTTGTGTGCTTTGAGCAGGAGACGGACCTCATGGTTCATCCAGGGCTTCAAATTGGGGAACACTTTGATGTTCTTATTTGTAGTCACCAAATCCACACACTTATTGATGTAATCAATGACAGCAGTGGTGTAAGTGTTGATATTGGTGGCCTGTGCAGCAAATTCACTCCAGTCTGTATGTGTGAACTGCTGTTGGAGAGCAGTTATGTGACCTCCGACACCACAACAACCCATACCTTTAAAAATAAATCATTTTAAACTATATGGTACAATGGCGCCATCTGAAATCACATACCTCTATACTATATAGTAGGTGAAACCGAGTATTCGAGACGAGTTAGATGTGCAATAACGCGAGTATTACTTGTCATACGTGGAAAAGGCGGAGAGCCCTGAGGCTTTAATAGTAAGTTCAGCATGAATTTAGGTTGGTTAATGTTTCTGTCTCATCATGTCATGTGACAATATCAAAATGGCGGATAGTACATCCGAATATCATTCACTACCTGTAACCATACTGTATACGACATACTTTTTTTAAGGGTTGATAAGTACGAACTGAAGAAGTCTATGTTTAGTTTTTACTTTTTTATTTTTTATTTATTTATTTTTTTCGAATTCCTTAAAGAATTTTTAAGTTTTTTTTTTTAAGCGCTTCATAGATATTTTTAGAGTCGTCGCTTCCGTGGACAGATCGGTCAGAAAAGTATGCATAATTCAGAATCCTGGTGGAAGTAGTGGATCATCCAGGAACTTTTCGTCTACTGTTTATCCCAAATAAATGTCATAATCAAGTGTCTAGAATTTGGCCAGTGTATTACAACATGACTGTCATAATCAGTATTTAGCAGTGTTTCAGACAGCACTTGATCCAGCACTCCTCTGTTAAAAGTGCTTTACAAATAAACATTTAATTGAATCGAGTCTGAATACCAGCTCATTAAAAATGTACTCACTAGTTTAACTAGGACTACGTTTGATATTGTGCTTTAACTTCCTGTTTTTTTTTCTCCTGTACAGTTGCTGTGGAACTACAAACTGAACCTGACCACCGATTCTAAGTTCGAATCTGTAGCAGTTGAAGTGTGTAAAAGTACAATTTCCGAGGTCAGAACTTCTTTTAAAAGTTTTTATTGACTTAAAATATTTGGGGTTTTTTTTTGTGTTCTTTAGTGTCTATTGTGTAATCAAGACCATCTGTGTCCCTGTCCCATTACCACACTACGCCCGAAGGTCTTCCACGAAGTGTGCAATTTTAAAAGCCCACACTTTTAGTGAAGTGTTGAAGGGAACAAGTGCAGAAATGGAACGATCTAATGCATGTCACCTGTCTGTGTCTCACGTCATCGCCACGACACCCCTTAGACCAAAATTGTGATGTCGGTAGTCACGCTGTACGCAGTGTTGCTGCATAACAATGACAAACGCCTTGATAAAGTTTTACTTACACGTAACTTTTCTATCCTGTTAATTTTGTCGCCCTCGTCCCAAAAAGTCCACCAAAACCTTGGGTATCTGCTTGTTTTTCTTCATTGGTTTAAAATGTCATACCACCAGATGAATTCTGGGTAATATCCTTAAGCGAAGTCAACTTGGACCACTTACAGAAAGTGTGCATCAAGGGCACCAGTAGGAGGTGCTCACCAGCAAATTGGGACACACTACACACTTCAGCGTGAACATGCAACTTATGCGGCATAAGGGTGCAACTGTGGGTATTGGGACAGGAGCAATGATATTAGACCTGAGACAGAGCACTTGTGTTTTTTTTTGCAGATTAAAGAATGTGCAGCTGAAGAGAGAGGTAAAGGTTTTCTGGTGTCCTGTCTGGTGGATCACCGCAGCAACATTACAGAATACCAGTGCAATCAGTACATCATCAAGATGACTAGCATCATCTTTAGTGACTACCGGCTCATATGCGGATTTATGGACAAGTGTCGCGAGGACATCAACATGCTGCACTGTGGTAGCATCAACACCGGGGAGAAAGTGAGCTGGTTTTGTTTCACTAAAGATGTCAAATTAGTGTCGCCTCGTTTAATCAACTAGTTCTTTTAATGCTAGTTTGAGTATTTTTCACTTGCTAACAGGTTTTGCGAAATCGTCGCCAAATGCCCAAAACGCAAAGGCAAAAAAGTGAGTATGCGAGTAACAATCCCGCAGTGTGAATTATTAAAGTGATCTGAGGGATGCATTGCAGACGCCCGTGAAACATTTGTCATGCTAAATATCTGAACCCGTCAGCGATTCAGAATCCTGCTGTGTGAAATGAGTTCTGAATGAAAATACCTTCAGCCAATAAAAGAGCACGATGCAGGGCAGCAGGAGGTTTGGGGAGGAGTTATAAACCACAATATCAGCAAGCATGGCTTTGTTTTCCACCCTTTTTAAAAAAAATTTTTTTTTTGCCCTTTCGGTGCAAATCAGCTTGCAGACCTTTTACAGGCTACCATTTCAATAAATAGTAGGAAAGTGGTGGCTTAGTGGTTAAGGTGTTGGACTGATACCAGAAAGACCGGGGTTCGATTCCCAGCACCACCAAGCCACCACTGTGGGCCCCTAAGCAAGGCCCTTAACCCCCTAATTGCTCAGTTCTATAAAATAGATGAATAAGTCGCTCTGGATAAGGACGTCTGCCAAATGCTGTTAATGTAATGTAATAATGTTTCTAGTCTCGTGTGAAAACTCTGATCTCACGTGCGTTCTCGCGGTATTGTCCTCATCACGTCTCGTGTGTGTTTATGGCGCAGAGTTAAATTGCTGGTTGGCATCATTCAATCACATGAATGTCACATGTTTACCTTTTTTATTTCTCAGCGCTGGAGGACACATCTGGTAAAAATGTCCAGAGCACATCATCGTTATAGACATAAAGTTTGTTGCGATTTGATATGAAATCGTTCATCAGTCCAGGACTAGTGCAAAGGAGGATGTATGGTTACAAATTTACCTCTGTGTTCAGCAAGTCATCCAGGCTGACGTGGTGCTAAAAACACAAAAGCTATAAACTAACTGTTTTAAGTTTAGTCACTTAATAAAAGAGATGCGAACCCACATGTGCTGTTGCACTACAGCAACTCGGATTCGATTTCAGCTTGCGTCCTTTCTGGTTCCATACCCCCACTACCACCCTCCCCCGTTTCATCTCTCAATCTGTTTTATCAATAAAGGCAAAAAGAAGCCACAAAAATAGCTATAAAAAGAGAGAACATTTCGTATTAGTTCACATGGAATATATTTAGGGAATAAATCTTTCGTTAAAGTATTTATTCATATTTACCGATTTATGCTAAAATGATTAACGCTTCAGATATTAAACATACATGTGCAATTAATTCCGTCTAAATAAGGCTCCTGTCTTTTCAATTTAAATCGGTTGTAATGCTCCAGTCAGCACTGTGTCATTTTCTTTCCTCCTTTTTTTTTTTTCTTTGTTCTCCTTTAGGACCTGCACTCCCAGGGTGAGGTTATTGCCTGTCTGGAAAAAGCTCTGGTACGAGAAGCAGAACAGCAAGACAAGATTCAGCCAATCCGAGACGACTGCAAAAAAGCCATCATGCGAGTGGCCGAGCTCTCGTCTGACGACTTCCACCTGGACCGCTACCTCTACTTTTCCTGCCGGGACGATCGAGAGCGATTCTGTGAAAATGTACTGCGCACACACACACACACACACACACACACTCTTACTGTCTCTTCCTCTTGTTTTTATTGTCTTCCAACCCTTTTTTTTTTTTTTTGCGGATATGCAATGTTTAGTGCTACGCTGTTAACCAGAACCTTGTTTACGTTCTTGCAGATCCAAGTCGGAGAAGGCAGAGTATACAAATGTCTGTTCAACCACAAATTTGAGGAATCAATGTCTGAAAAGGTGGGCTATCGCTCGAACACCGTGTAAAAGTAGAAACAGTAGAAATTTGGCCGTGCCAAAATGCCATTCTAAAAACTCTGCCTAACTGCTACATACACAGCCTGACCAATCCACAGGAATGTTAATAGCAGACGAAGTTGCGGCGTGAGTTTGTGTGCCGAGCCTAAATAAGCACGTCTGTCCGCAGTGCAGAGACGCCCTGACCACCAGGCAGAAGCTGATCGCTCAGGACTATAAGGTCAGTTACTCTCTGGCGAAAGCGTGTAAGGCTGACCTTCGCAAATATCGCTGCAGCCTGGACGCCAACATGCCCCGAGCTCGAGAGGCCAGACTGTCTTACTTACTCCTCTGTCTGGAGTCTGCAGTGCACAGAGGTGTGTGTGTGTGTGTGGCAGAACCGCTGCACTTTTTCAAGTGCTTTCAGTAGCTTCAAATACTTCGGCAAAAGTTGTTAGATTACACATGGTAAACATTATCCAACTTTAAATTTGCACTGCTGTGACATCGTGAAAATTTCAATGTGGCGGATGTAAAACGTTGAATTTTATTCATGACCGTTATAGAGAGCGTAGAACGTCCTTTTGTTTTTAGCAGCTTGGAAGAATATTACTAAGTCAAACGTATGTAGTATGCTATTTATTTATTTCATTTATTTATTAATCTCATCTTGTCACTAAAACGTTTACTCCAGGTCGCACGGTGAGCGGAGACTGTCAGGGCGAGATGTTGGACTACAGGCACATGCTGATGGAGGATTTCTCTCTGAGTCCAGAGATTGTGCTTCACTGCCGCAGCGAGATTGAGGCTCACTGCTCCGGCCTGCACCGCAAGGGAAGAACCCTGCACTGTCTTATGAGGGTGGGCCGAGGAGACAAAGGGGCGATGGAAAGCCACTGTCAGACTGCAGTAAGCATGTGTGTGTGTGTGTGTGTGTAGATATTGCCAAGTTTTAGTGACCGAATATAAAGTGAGAACATGTTATTCAGCTTTACTGTTAATCAGTTTATATGGGTTTTATTTATAGCATGTTTAACGATGAAATAGTCACAAAACAGTTGGATAAAATTGATAAAATTATCACATTTTAAGGACTTAAAATCTGAAGAAAACTGTTTGTATAAGTGGTAGCTCAGTGATTGGACTACTGATTGGAAGACCGTAAGTTCAAGTCCCATCACCACCAAGTTGCCACTGCTGGACCCCTGAGTAAGGCCCTTAACTCTCAACTGCTCAGTTGGATTAAAGAGATATGTGAAAGTTACTCTGGATAAAAATGTCTGCCAAACACCAGAAATATGGTTGTGTGTGTGTGTGTGCGTTTTCTGCAGCTCCAGGCACTCATCCAGTCTGCTGACCCTGGTGCTGATTACCGCATTGACCGGGCCCTCAATGAAGCATGCGAGTCTGTAATACAGACAGCTTGCAAACACATCCGCAACGGAGATCCCATGTGAGTTCCACCAAACGGCGGAGCAAAAAAATCAAAAGTGGATCATAGCCTTACTGTCTAACTGTCCTTTATCGAGCTGTGTGTTTGTGTGTATGTAGGATCCTTTCGTGTCTAATGGAGCATCTCTACACAGAGAAGATGGTGGAGGACTGTGAGCACAGGCTGCTGGAGCTGCAGTACTTCATTTCCAGAGACTGGAAGTGAGTCATATAACGAAATATTCTACAACACGCAATACAGGACGTTCTTCAGCAAACTAAAGCCTGTAAAAAGACAAGAAAAAACGTATTTGAGCACAATTCTTATTGACCGAGATGATAAATTAGCTTAAATTTGATCATGAGCTAGTTTATAAGTTAATAAACCCATGTCTAGTCACAAATGTATCATCTGCAAACATTTCCGTAATGCCGATTTATCCAGTCCCCCTTAGAGTTTAAGGGGACAGGGTTTGTACAGCTATAGAATAACCTAGCAAAGTCATATGGTACCTTAAAAACGGCATTTTCCAGGCTTATAAATGTTTCTGTAACGGAATGTTCAGACAGAGACATGGAGAGGTTAAACCCAACTGGTGAGTTTATTGATAATAGCAGCAGCAGCGCCGCTTACACAAACAATACAAACGCTGGAGACGGATCAGGATAGGTGGAACGAGGAAAGACAGGGGACACGCTAGCCTAGGAAAAGAAACTCAGGTTAGTAGCGATAGCGTTTAAAGGTTTTGTAAGAGGTTGGAGTCGACGTCTTGGTTTAAGACCAGACGCCAACTGGAGAACAAAGGGTGATTGCTGGAATGCATAACAGGTGTGATAGTTTAGTGTTCGGGTAATGGAGCGCTCTGATTGGCTATGGGATGATGGCTGTGGAGTTACCGTGACAGTTTTATTAAAATAAATGAACCCAGAAAGTTTTGAAAAAGTCACAGTATTTAGCAAATCTCTTTATTTTAACTGATCTTAGTTAAATCAAAGTTAATGTTCACGCAATTCGTCACATGTCGAATGTTTACTTTGTATTATAAACTTGTAATTTTTTCATTAGAAATTATCTAAAACATTAGATCATAAATATTTACTGAAACATTCACAGCATTTAGCAGATCTTATCCAAAGCAACTTACATTTAGTATCTCTCTTATACAACTGAGCAATAGGGGGTTAAGGGCCTTGCTCAGGGAGCCCAACAGAGGCAACTTGGTGGTGTTTCGGATCCAGTCCAACACCTTAATCACTGCACTACCACCTCCCCAGGTCATGAATATTTAAGATATATTTTGGGGCGTTTTGTCTTTATTGATAGGACAGATTAGAGATGAAACAGGGGAGAGACACAGAGTGGGGGTGGGACCGGAAAGGACCCGAGCCAGAATCGAACTCGCCGCCTAGAACTTGTTTATTGAAATGTTAGGCCATGAATTATTCATGAATATTTATCAAAAACAGGAAAGTCATGAAATGACAGAGCTCAATTTCATTTAGTGACACAAGCAAAAATTCAAAAAAAAAAAAAGAAAATCCTCAGTGTATTAATAGCGTTTTTCCTTTAACTGTTGAAAACAATACATAAATTATAATAATAATAATACAGAAATAGAACTAAACTTAACGATATGGGCAAAAGTCTGACCATCACAGCCAGATATGGTTCCTCTTTAAACTTTCGAAAGCACACAGTTCCCATGAACGTCTTTTGTATGTTTGGGCATTTCCATTATTCATTTACTGAAACTGTGAGACTTGAACCCTGTTCCAGTATGTAGTTGTTCTTGTGTACAAATCAAATGAAGACATGCGCTGTTCTGATTGGAGTGGGAAAACGAGTGTCCTGTAAACTGAGTGTCCTTCTGACTCAACTAAACACCTTTGGAATGAACTGGAACCCCGACTCACAAATCCCCACACCGATTCCTTTCTAGAAGAGTGGAGCTTATAATCACTAAGTAATTATTCACCGAGCTTTTTACGGTCTTTAATTAAAATAACGCTTGAGTGCTTTCACAAGTAATCGTAATCAGACCATCGCTGTCACCGATTTTAAAGTAAAGAGGATGCACCATTTCACCACCATTAGCCAGAAGTGCTTATAGATTATAATTTTTCAAAGTGTCAGTTTGATGAATAACCCATCGATACCGAGTGCCCACTCCTGCTGCGGTATTCAAGTGTTTGCCACCGCTTCAGGAGCGTCAGGTGATGCTGTGCAGCTTTTAGAGGAACTCCGCGAAATTCTGAAGCGCATCAATCGAAGCTTTGAACGAGTTTAACAGACTGTTGTGTTGATGGGTGAAGAAAAAGAGACCTGATCTGTTTATTTTTTAAGGTGTTTAAGGTAATTTAATTAATAATTAATTACTTATTATAATAATAATAATAATAATTAATATTATTATTGTTTACCTTTTCAATGCTAAAGGATTAGTTTGATGTACCATAGAGCTTTAGTGCCACATAAAAAAAATAAAGATCATTTTATTTATATTTTTCAGCATTTGGCAGACACCCTTATCAAGAGCAACTTACATTTATTTCATTTATACAACTAAGCAATTAGGTTTAAGGGCCTTGCACAGTGGTAACCTGGGACTCGAACCCCTATCTTCCAATTAGCAGTCCAACACCTTAACCACTGTGCTACCACTTCCCTAATAAATCCTGATCCCCTCCGTCTTAGGCTCGACCCAGTTTTGTATCGGAAGTGTCAGAATGACGCATCCCGGCTCTGTCACACACACGGCTGGAACGAGACGAGCGAGATGATGCCCCCGGGCGCCGTGTTCTCCTGCCTCTATCGCCACGCTTACAGGACAGAAGAACAAGGCAGACGGGTAAAAGGCACACTCGTAATTTTTCAGGTCATATATGTATTCACATTAACGTGTTAAAACGTTACCAAAAGCTGTTAGTGCGTATAAATTAATAAACAACAGTGCTGCATTAACAAAAAAAAATCAAAGTTTAATAACAAAAACCAGATTATTTCTCTCAGATTAATTTGTATAATCAAACTGCTTGAAAATTAGCAATTTGTGGGTAAATAAATGTACTTCCTTTGTGTAATAACTGTTGCTGGGGTTTTTTTAATCATCGTCTATAGCCATCGTGTGCGCTGACCTGTTGTTTCTTTGTTTTTGTAGCTTACAAGGGAGTGTAAAGTTGAAGTCCAGAGGATTTTGCATCAGAGGGCTTTAGATGTAAAGCTGGACCCTGAACTCCAGAGACGCTGCATGACTGATCTGGGGAAGTGGTGCAGCGAGAAGACCGATACTGGACAGGTACCGAATGTAAAGTCTGTATTTAAGTGCAGTTCACTGAAATCAGAAGATCAGCTCGCTTTTCATGATGCCCTCATCCAGACTGCTTAAACAGAGTATCATGTAACCAAACATTTGGATTGACAGCAGAAAATCTGGTCTAGGGTTGCAAAAGGGCAAAAGATTTTTGCAGAAATTTGTGAAATGTGAAAGTTAACCGGAATTTAACTGTATAAACAAACATATATAAACAGTTTGTTCAGTCCTGAGCTGACATGCATGCAACTAAAGCCGGTTCACACTGTTTTTTTTTTTAAAAACAGTCTGATTTTCTTGTCAGACTTGTTTCTTGTACAAACATGATCCCCATGTCACACTGTTAAAACGTGTAAAAAGGGGCACACAAGAAGACTTGTCCTGAGTTTTACATCATCGATCTGTGACCCACGTTATCCCCCTAAACAATTGCTAGCAGCAAACAAAAATAATCTGTGGCGTTGATAAAACTTGCCGTTAATTTTTCCACATTTTTCCAAGTTGGTTTGAAGTTGCCTTGCTAAGTTGTCACACCGCAGGGAAGAGTCTGAAATCTACCGAAACTGCGGGAATTTTAATCAGAGGAAAAAAACTGATTGTGACTGCCGTTAATCGTCTGACAGTGAACATGTCAAACTAGCGATTTAAAACAATATATTGTCTATACTGTCAACCTTCAAATTATTTGGAAATTACAGCATTGAGCTGATTCTCATGAGTGTTAACAAGAGGCACCAGACACATTTTCTGTGTAGGTGGTAGAAGCCAACCCATTAGAGTGACATTACGCTTCATGCTGAATTCGCACATGAATTCAACCCTTAGACACTGTAAAGGCAACACATACGTTCTCTGCTCTGTGTTTTGCCGTAGCAGGAACTGGCAGGGACACAACTGTTCAATGCAAAGAACATTTTGCTTCAACAGATGAGCAGAAACCAAGTTGTTCTGCTAAAGTCTGTTTACTTGGCTGCCATCTTGGCAAAGCTCCCAGACAGTTATTTTTAATAAACACCAAGCTTCTATTTACTTATACAGGAAGACACATAAACCAGAAACCTTATGACCAGAAGATTTTAAAATCGGACAAAAGATACCTGTGTAAAGTGTGATGTTCATGTATCTCCACTAACGCAGTAAAAAATATCTTGTCCTTTCGGCTGTTCCCTTTTAGGGGTTGTGACAGCAAATCGTCTGTCTCCACCTACCCCTATTCTCTACATCCTCTTTACTCACACCCACTAACTTTGTCTTCGTTTATTGCATCCATATAACTCTTTTTGGTCGTCCTCTTTGCCGTCTGCCTAATATTCACTATCCCTCTGTACATGTCCAAACCACCTCAATCTGGCTTCCTTGACTTTTTCCCCAAGACATCTAACATGAGCCGTCCCCCTGATAAACTCGTTCCTAATCTTGTCCAACCTCGTCACTCCCAAAGAAACCTCACAAATCTTGTCTAAACCCAGTGTTGTGTCTCGTCTTGTCTTGTGGGATAAGTGTCTTATCACAGCCCTAGTTATAATATTACACCTATGCGTTATACTCTTGCTGTTCCCTTTTAGGGGTCGCCACAGCAAATCATCTGTCTCCACCTAACCCTATTCTCTGCACCCTTTTCACTCACACCCACTCACTTCATGTCCTCGTTTATTGCATCCAAATACCTCCTCTTTGCCTTCTGCCTGGTAGCTTCATTTCTAACATCCTCCTACTAATATATTCACTATCCCTTTTCTGTACATTTTCCAAACTACCTCAATCTGGCTTCCCTGCTTTTCTCCCCAAAACACTGAACATGAGCCGTCCCCCTGATAAACTCCTTCCTAATCTTGTCCAACCTCGTCACTCCCAAAGAAAACCGCAACATCTTCAGCTCTGCTACTTCCAGCTCTGCCACCTGTCTCTTCCTCAGCACCACTGTCTCTAAACCATACATCATAGCTGGTCTCACCACTGTCTTGTACACCTTCCCCTTAATTCTAGCTGATATTCTCCTGTCACACATAACTCCTGACACTCAACCCATTCCAACCTGCCTGTACTTGCTTCTTTACCTCCTTTACACCTCTTCTTCACCTTTTCACCCTGTAATCTCACTGTTCCACTTCCCTCCCTTTCATTCAAACACACATACTCTGTCTGGCTACAACTTTCGTTTCTCTTCTCTCCAGAGCAAACCTCCACCTCTCCAGGTTTTCCTCCACCTGCTCTCATGACAGATCACAATGCCATCTGCAAACATCATCGTCCAAGGAGATTCCTGTCTGATCTCGTCTGTCGACCGATCCATCACCACAGCAAACAAGACGGCTGTCCTGCTTCCCTTATACATATCCTGCACCACCCTGACATACTTCCTCATACAATACCACAGCTCTTCTCCTGGTACCCTGTCATATGCTTTCTCCAGATCCACAAAAACACAATGTAGCTCCCTATGACCATCTCTGTACTTCTCCATCAGTATTCTCAGAGCAAGGATTGCATCTGTAGTGCTCTTTCTGGGCATAAAGCCATACTGCTGCTCACAAATACCCTCCTTAACCTAGCTTCCACTACTCTTTCCTATACCTTCATTTTATGACTCATCAACCTTATGCCCCTTTAGTTGTTGCAACTCTGCACATCACCCTTGTTCTTAAATATAGGCACCATTACACTCTTCCTCCATTCCTCAGGCATCTTTTCACTCACACCTCCACCGGTATCTCATCAGGAGAAGTGGCAGTTGGTGTGGTTAAGGTGTTGGACTGATACCAGAAAGACCGGGGTTCGAATCCCAACACCACCAAGCCACCACTGTGGGCCCTTGAGCAAGGTCCTTAACCCCCAATTGCTCAGTTGTATAGAAGAGATAAATGTAAGTCGCTCTGGATACAAACGTCTGCCAAATGCTGTAAATGTAAATCAGGACCAACCGCTTTTCCTCTTCATCATTTTCAAAGTCGTCCTAACTTTGTACTAATCTTTTAAACTTCCTGATCCACATTGTTTACCTCTTTTACCCTTTTCTCCCTCTCATTTTCCTCATTTACCAACACTTTAAAGTACTCCTTCCATCTTCTCTGTACACTCTCCTCATTTGTGAGCACCTTTCCATCTCTGTCCTTAATAACCCTAACCTGCTGCACATCCTTCCTATCTTGATCCATCTGCTTTGCTAACCTAAGACCTTCTCTCCTTCTCTAGTGTCTAACCTAGGGTTTAACTCCTCATATGCCTTTGCTTGTCCTTCCCTTTTCACTCTGTGCCACCAATCCTTGTATTCCTGTCTACTTTCCTTAGTCTTTTCCATGTCCCCCTTCCTTTTGGCTAACCTCATCCTCTGTATACTATTTTCAACTTCCTCATTCCACCACCAAGTCTCCTTTATCTTTTTTCTTCTTTCCATATGACACACCTAGCACCTCTCTTCCTGTCTCCCTGATCACTTCTGCTGTAGTTTGCCCACCCAGAGCATGTTTCCACTCCTGTCTAAATTCTTCACAGTATGCTTCCTTTTTCAGATTCCACCACTTGGTTTTCTTCTTTACCTCTGATCCCTTCTTCTCCATGCTGTCTGGCTACACACTCTCCCACCACAACTTTACAGTCACTTATCTCTTTCAGATCGCTTCATCTACATAAGATGTAATCTACCTGTGTGCTCCTTCCTCTGCTCTTATAGGTCACTATATGCTACTCTCTCTTCTGGAAAAGTATTTACCAGAGATCTCCATCCTCTTAGCAAAGTCTACTATCATCTGTCCTTCACTGTTTCTTTCCCTGACTCCAAACCTGCCCAACACTTCATCACCTCTGTTCCCCTCACCAACATGTCCTTTAAAGTCTGTGCCTACCACTACTCTCTCTCCTCTGGGAATCCTCACAATTAGCTCATCTAACACACGCCAGAACCTCTCTTTCTCTTCTAACTCACAACCTACTTGTGGGGCATAACCACTTACAACATTCACCATAAGCCCTTTAGTCTCTAACTTCAGACTCATCACCCGTTCTGACACTCTTTTCACCATCAGAACATTCTTCACAAACTCCTCTTTCAGGATCACCCCTACCCCATTTCTCTTCCTATCCACATCATGATAATAAAACAACTTGAATCCTGATCCAATACTACGAGCCTTGCTTCCCCTCCACCTGGTCTTCTGTACACACAATATTTCTACCTTCCTTCTCTTCATCATATCCACCAGCTCTCTACCTTTCTCTGTCATTTCCCCAACATTCAGCGCCCCTATTTTCAGTCCTACACTTTTGCCTTTCCCCCTCTATTTACTCGTCCTCCTCCTCTCCTCCTTTGACCCTGATTCTAATCTGTCTCTCTCTCTTGCTCTCTCAACTGGGGCAGAAGTTTGCTTTTCAATCGCTTTCTGCTTATTGTAATTCCCAAAGCATCAAATCCCTGATGACTTTAGTTCACACTCTTCTTTTTTTTTTTTATTTAGGAACTGGAGTGTCTACAGGAACATCTGGAGGATCTAATCGCCGACTGCAAAGACGTGGTGGGAAACTTGACCGAGCTCGAGTCCGAGGTTAGTGGTTATGGATGTTTTCTTGCTCTTTGGTTTAGAAAAACGCACCCTGTGCGAATAAAACTGCACAAAATATCTACGTTTTAATTTTCATGTGTGTCTATATTTAATTTCATGTGCTTATTTTTAATGTCTAGTTTTAATTAATTTAATTTAATTTAATTTTAATTGATTGTTTATAGCAGAAGACAGGAAAGAAGGGGTGGAAAATGGGGGGGGCTCAAACCCTGGTCACTGTGGATACATTGGGGCTTATCCACAATACCACGGCCATGAAATGTACATGGCGCTGTTGCCCTTGGGTTGACCCGGCTTCTAATCCATCCTCCTAAATTTAAAGATTTGTAAAGCCATTTCTTTCAACCCACCGCTTTATTTTTGCCTCTTCATTTACAGGACATCCAAATCGAAGCTCTGCTGATTCGAGCGTGTGAACCTGTCATCCAGAGCCACTGCCATGTGAGTAGCGCTTCTACCGGATTTATATCGCTTCACCTAGGGCTGTGTAATGGCAAGGGCCTCACGATACGACACAGATCATGTTAAAATAAATTGTAATAAAAACCCATATTGCAATACATGTAAAATGCTATTCATATAGCAAAAAATACGACAAATACAAAGCCGGAGACGCCCTTTATTTTTATTTGTGTCAGTGGCAACTACAGGAGCAGAGGAGGACGTGGTTTGACACGCACTGAGGGTTTTAATTAGATATTAACATAAACGTAAATCAGTTTGAAACCTAATTTAAATATGTATCAATACTAGAGGTTTAATATAGATACACTATCGTAAAAATAAATATCGCACATATATATCAACATTTTTTACACAGCCCTATTGTTACCAATTCTATCGTTTCTGTACAATTGAAAAGCTTTTTGTGTATAAAACATGCTGCGTTCAACAGTTTCAAAAAAGATAAGGAAAAATTTATGGTTCAAATTATGTCGAAGATATTAATGTTGTTTTAATGATAGATATGACTGATGCAGGACACAGTGAAATGAGAACATTTGTCCAGAAATGGTTTTAATGTCACAGCATACAGTATTGTGAAATTTTAATGTCTGCATATTTTAACTGACTGCCTTCCGCACTTCTAAAAAAATGTCACATTATTGTGTTCTGCTCTGATCATCCGGAAAAAAATCACAACTGATTTGGTTTCAATCAAGCAGCTGTGAAAATTACTGCTAAGAAAGGAGTTAAATTCAGGTTCATTTCGATTCTGATTGTTGTTGATGCTTTTAATCTCAAAGGACGTGGCTGATAATCAGTTAGACACGGGGGATCTGATGGAGTGTCTGGTGCAGAATAAACATCAGAAGGAGATGAACGATAAGTGCGCAGTCGGAGTGACACACTTCCAGCTGGTAAGTGTGTGTTTGTTTGTTTGTTTTATTATTCTGTAAGTAATTTTTGTAAATCTGTCAGACCTTTCAGCAGATTGTGTATAAGAAGCTCTCTGTAGTCCTTATTATACACCACCCTGTCTGACGACAAAAAGTGTGTTAGCAAAAACCTGGTCAGTCTATTAAACAGTTGAATTTCCCAACAGCCAAAAGCTTTGATGAAACATTACTTGGAGAATAATAAGATTTAGATCAGGGGTGGGCAGTTCCGGTCCTGCATAGTTTAGCTCCAACCCCAATCAAACACACCTGAACCAACTAAACAAGGCCTTGCTAGGTATACTTGAAAATTACAGGTAGGTGTGTTGAGGCAAGTTGGAGCTAAACTCTGCAGGACACCAGCCCTCCAAGACCAAAACCGCCCACCCCTAATTTTAGAGGAAATGTTTTCAGTGCTTTATAGCTGATTTTTGTGTTAGCTGATGCGCAGGAAACATTTGGGAATGATGGGATGACTGGGGATTTAATTAAATTTGAGAGTTTTTTTTGCTTCAGTAGGGCTGCACAATATATCTAAATGATCAAAATAGCTCCAATGTTCATATCACGATATTTTTATTGCAGTGGTTTGCGATAAATAAAAAAAAAAGTAATACTGGCGTTTTTGAATTCTGGAAATTTTAATTGGAACCTAACAATTTGTATCTGCATTTTGAACAGACCAGCCAATGAATTAGTATAGAGGTAACATTAGTATATAACTTGTATATTAGTGTACTGTAAATGTGCTTCTGTGGCAAATACCCATTAGGCGATACTGTACTGTACTGACTTATATTTTCATGCAAGCATTTATATCTTTAATTTCATTTAAAAGTTAGCTTAATGCATTACCCTTAAATAGAAATAGTGATTTTGGGTCATATTTAGGGTTAAAACAATTAAACCTCGCAAATGTTTATTACTCTAAATAGTAAAGTATGAAGTTTTAGGTCGATGTGGATAGTAAGATCGCTGACATGGGATGTTCGAGTTTGCTTTGACAAAAGACTATCAACAAGCCGCAAAGCTTTCTTAGCGAGCTGATCTTCATAATCGCGTTGCAGCTGCTGCTGACGATTTAGTGCCAAAACAAAGTAGGACTTTAAAAATCTAGCAGTATTCGGTTCTATGTGGATCATGTAAATCTCCAGTTAAAACATTATAAATCTTAACAGTCCCCCAAAAAACCCCCCAAACTATCCGTATTCGCATTACTCGGCAGAAAAATCTCCAAACACCAGTGAATGTGTTTAAAGAAATGTTGGTTATATCATTTAAAAAAAAAAAAGTAAATTGTATTGCATATCGAATATCGCATTATTATTATATAATATCGCATGCTCTCACTTTTCGCATTTTTCTTAAGTATCCTGCTGAAAAAGGAGGCTTCTGAATAATAGACGTTTTATTAAACCTACAACTGAAAAATACCGAAAAGTAACTGAAGACAATTTTTGTTAACATTTACAGCATTTGGCAGACGTCCTTATCTAGAACGACTTACATTTATCTCATTTATTGGGAATTGAACCCACAGTCTTTGGGTTGGTAGTCCAACACCTTAACCCTGAGCCACCACTTAAAATTTATATAAACTTTTTATAACATTAAAGCAGTAAAGCAACATAACCTTGCAACTGATATTTCCTTAATATTTCTACACAACACTCATTGCTAGGACAGTTTTATAAAATACTCCTATGCAGCGCTAATGGCACCTGTGAATGCTGCGTAATCACTCGCATTATTTTACTGCACTATATTTCAGACGCATGTCTGACCAACTATATTTTGTACAGATTTCATTTTGCAGGTGTTCATTTTACTCAGAGAAAAATGTTGAATTTTGCAACAGACCTGCGACTTTTTGCTAATATGCTAATGACTTTAAATCAATCCAAAATCTGTCAGTAAATATTGATGCATTCCTACACTGTTGCTTGTGTTTTCCAGCTTCAGATGAAGGACTTTCGTTTTTCCTACAAGTTCAAGATGGCCTGCAAAGAGGACGTCCTCAAACTGTGTCCTAACATCAAAAAGAAGTAGGTTTCCCTTATGCTTTTTTTTTTTTTTTAATTCTCCCAAAAAGTCATCATAAATCTGCCAACACACTCTTGTATTTGTTAACTTCATGCTTCTGCTCGTTTGGTCAATACTATTTTTAAAAGTAATGTATTAAATTTTCTATTGCATATTGTCTATTAGCCATGCGATAGCCTTGAGAATTGCGAAACAACGTGCAGTATGTGATATTTCACATCAGGCTGCGCGAGTTAATTCCCATCCCATGGAAGTTTCCTGATCCTGTCCCATTTCTCTCTCTTCCACCTCACTTCCTGTTTATATACTTATTATATATATATACATATCTTATTAATAAAGACCAAAATGCCCAAACATAAATTAAAACAAAAAATTAAATCTAGTATGTTGTGATAAACATTTTAAACATATGTGTTTTTACGTATTTTACATATGTATTTTATTATATATGTGTTATGTGTGTGTATATGTATGTGTGTATGTAAATTAGCCAAAAAAGGGCCAATTAATTGTAGAAAGTATGTATTTAAATATTTTATCAAATTTTTTAATGTATATTTAAAGCTATAATTATTCTGGGTGTCTTGGTGGACACAGAATAGGAAACATCTGATCATGTTGACATGGTTGCATTATGTTTGATTGCTAAAATTAGAGTTAAGTGTAGCACTGTATTCTTTACTATATTTCTATATATAATATATAAAAAATAGAAATTTAGTTTTCTTGTCTTTCTATAATCTCTCTTAAATGCCTCTCTTTGCATGTCGTCTATCTGTTTTTCACCTTCGCTTTTTTTACCCTTGTCCTCCAGAGGTGATGTAGTAATGTGTTTGAGCACCACAGTGAGGAATGACACTCTACAGGATGTGAAGGAGCAGCGCGTGTCCCTGAAGTGTCGCAAACAGCTTCGGGTGGAAGAGCTGGAGATGGTGAGTAACGTACGCAGTTAATGTATCACACTACCGTTCTCTGACAACTCCACACGCTGCCTTTATATAGAAAAGATTGTTGGTTGTTTAATTAAACAAGGTTAAGCCAGTGTGCTGGGCTAAAGATAACCGCTTACTAGCTCAGGTTTTTTACAGCTAAATAGTTAAACATTGCAGTTCTGAGAGAAATCATTCACAGAAATTTTCAGTTTCAATTTACATATCTCAAAATATTGAGCAACTCGGGATAACAAACAGAGAATTGATCTTAGAACTTAGCAACGACTAGATTCTAACATCAATTAGCTGTGGCTTCTCTCGGGTTGCTCAATATTCGAGATATGTACATTAATTCACAAAATAAATCGCAAGCCTAAATTTTTTTTATTTTTAATTATCAAATCGGCGCATGTTTTATTGCATCACCTCGACTTGCGGCAGAGAGGATCATGTCACTCCAGAGGCTTGATTAAACGACTTTCTTTTATGTGTCTTCCAGTCCGAGGACATTCGTCTGGAGCCTGAGCTACACGGTGCGTGTAAGAAGGATATTGAGAGGTTCTGCTCTGCTGTTTCGTTCGGAAATGCGCAGGTAAGACAGGATCGTGTCTTTCGTTCGTTTGTTTGTTCAGGCATTCAGACAAGTAAATCTGCCACCCAAAAATTGCCACCGGGTTTAATATGCTAATGTGTTCAACTAACCTAGACCAGACACGTTTTCAGGAATTTTTCACGTGTCCTACTTTAATCTACTATTTTGAGGAAGTGGTTGCTTAGTGGTTAAGGTGCTGGACAGCTTAAATCCTAGCACCACCAAGTTTCCACTGTTGGGCCCCTGAGCAAGGCCCTCTAACCCTTAAATGCTCAGTCGAAAAAAAACTAAAGTTGCAAGTCGCACTGAGAAAGAGCATCTGTTAAATGCCAGAAATGTTGATGTGTTAATATGGGGTAAATAAGTGAGAGAGAAAAAAATGATGTGTAAATAAGTGAGAGAGAAAAAAATGTTAACGATTTATCCTTTTTTCTCTCATTAATTCACCATTTTGTTTTTAGAAACCTCCATAGCATTTGTATTAAGTCTGTATTCATTAAATCAAATCAAAAATCGGATTGAAAACTTGTGAATCGGAATCAAAATGGGACATCTGAATCGATACCCATCCCTAAAGTGTGAGTGTGGTGCTTTGTGATGGACAGATTGTGACCCACTCTATGTTGTACCAGGGTTCCTGGTAAATTTTTGTAGTTTTTTTAATTTTATTTTGTTGGTTTCGGTTTCTCTGTCCAAAAACATTCTTGTATGTGGATTAGCTATAAGAAATCATCCTTGCATGTATAAGCAAGTGGTAGCTGAGTATTATGGTTTTGGACTGCTAATCTGAAGATTATGACTTCAAATCCCAGTACCACCAAGCTGCCAATGCTGGGCCCCTGAGCAAGGCTTCAACCCCGTAAGCGCTCGGTTGTATAAATACGGTAAATGTTAGTCGCTCTGGATACGGGCGTGTGCAAAAATGCCATTAATTTAATGTAACTTATTTGCAGCTGTAGATCCACGTTTACTGAAGATAAACATACTTTTTATAACATAAAGGTCTCTGTTGCTTTTTCTTTTCTCAGGTCACGGAGTGTTTAAAGGAGAATAAACAGCTTCTGTCTTACACGTGCCATCAAAAGGTGTTTAAGCTCCAGGAGATGGAGATGATGGACCCTGAGCTGGACTACCAGCTAATGAGGGTCTGCAAGCAAATGATTAAGGTTAGTGAAACGTACCGTTTAAACATTTTGTCCTTAAAAAATTAAAGCGTTAAAAGACCAAAACTATACTAGTGCGCTGAGTCTCAATTTTCCTTTCCACCTCTTGTCCTTTGTGTCAGCGTTTTTGTACGGAGTCGGATACCAAGAACGTGCTGCAGTGCCTGAAACAGAACAAGAACAGTGAGCTAATGGACCCCAAATGTAAGCAGATGATCACCAAGAGACAGATCACTCAAAGCACAGGTGAGCCAACGGAATGTAATGTTATGTTAATAATTTTTTTTTTAATTTTAGCGAATAAAATTAGTAGCTATTAGTGGTCCTGATGCAGCACCAGGTTGTGGCGCAGGAAGCAGAGCTGCTCAACATGTTCTCCATTGAGATTGCTTCTTTTCTTTTTTTTTTTATAAATTGCAGACACTTCACTTAAGACAGGCTCACTAGGAACTAATCGATGCTTATCGGAGGAAAATAGCGTGTTTCAAAATAAAATTAATAAAAATGGGGGAGTGGTAGCGCAGTGGTTAAGGTGTTGGACTACTATTTGGAAGAGCAGGGTTTAGTTGCCATCATCACCAAGTTGCCCCTGCTGTCCCCCTGAGCAAGGCCCTTGTTTGGTTGTATAAGAGAGATAAATGTAAGTCGCTCTGAATAAGGACATCTTCCAAATGCTGTAAATGTAATCAATTTTATCTGCAAATCGGTTTTAAAAATGGCCGAAACCGATAATCATAGTTTCGGAGCTGATAATCGGTCGACCTCTTGTGTCATGGCTTAAATTCTTTGTGTTGTAAACTTGTTTGCTTTTTAAATGTCACTGTGTTAAGCACTACTGGGCCACCGTACTAAGGAGATGCAAAAAAAAAGATCTATACCAATTTTTCCATAATAAACCTATTCACAGAAGTAGCTTGATGAAGTGATGATTAACTTTAGCACAAAAAGTCTGTTTGAATGTAATTCTGATGTTTTACGAGGGATGTTGGTCATTTTACTAGTTAAACAAGGAGTTTTGTGTACAGAAAAGAATTGACTGTTATTTTTCTCTCTTCTTGGTGATTAGACTACAGGCTGAATCCTGTGCTCCGGAAAGCCTGCAAAGCGGATATTCCCAAATTCTGTCAGAACATCCTAGACAAGGCCACCGATGACAGCGAGCTGGAGGGCCAAGTCATTTCCTGTCTCAAGCTCAAGTACGCAGACCAGGTACTCCAATATATCCAACATTTCATTGCACGTGCCAGGATGCATAATTATACCACTTTTTTGAAATTCTTTACATATACACCCCATATGGACAAAAGTGTTGGGGCACCTTATCACATTCATATGTGTTTATTATAGAAGAATGAAACTACATATAAAATGGGTTGTTTAATAATCTTCACACTCCACTAGATTTGTCACATGACTGAGTGTTTGGTTTGTTTATTCACAATATTATTAGTGAGATAAGACAGTGAGATGTTTGCTAAGGAGGTCTGGGGTTCCAGTTCATCTAAAAGGTGTTCAGTGAAATCAAAGTCCAGGCTCTGTTTAGGACACTCAATTTCTTCCACAACAATCAGAACACAGCATGTCTTCATGGAGATCAGGGTTTTGCTGGAACAGGGTTCGAGTCTTAGTTGCAGTGAAGAAAGAATATAATGCCAAAACATACATGAACATTCTAGACAACAGTGTGTGACTGAGAGTGTTTTTAGTGAAGACACAGTGGGATATGATTTGAGGTGTCCACAAACTTTTTCCTGGTTTAAAACTTGACTGTTTCGCCAGCGTCTGTCTTCAGACTGCGAGGATCAGATCAGCGTTATTCTTCAGGAGTCGGCGCTCGACTACAGACTGGATCCTCAACTTCAGCTTCACTGCAGTAAAGAGGTAAGTGAGAGATGTGCACATATACATTTCAGCTCAGCTCTAACGCAATAAAGGACACCCACTACCTTCATTAAAGACGGATAGCGGCGGCTAGCTCTTTTTTTCTTGAGGGAAGCCCTATGAAAAATACTTAAACTCTGGAATAAAACCATTCATCACCTTGAGCATGAAGTGTGTTAATTAGAACCTTGCTGCTATGAAGAGATCCACCTGAGTGGGAGTAATGAGGATACAGTGAGGGCTTTTAACACGCCTCGAGCAGCGTTACGGCCGTCCTACAAAAACACACCGAATACTGGATTGTGGATAGATCATATCATATGTACAGAAAATGTGCCAAAACACAAAACTCTCATTGTTCTTGCTCAGCTATTTTAACTAAAAAATGCTGAACCTCCTTTATAAGTAAAGTGTTTACGCAGAAATCCTAGTGGTTTTTGTTATTTTTTTTTTATGCCGCAAGAGATGTGTTGGTTGTCCAGTTAGGGTTAGCAACAAACTTTTATGAAACATGATCTTCATCAAAGATTTTTAACTCCTTATACGCTGTTTTCGCCTGTGAGATCCAATTGCAAAATTTTTGTGTTTGTATGTTCGTTAAAAAAATGGTGGAATTTTCAAGCTTGGAAAAGTTTTTGGAAAAATATATAAACCAACCAAAATTCTTTTGAAGACGTCATGGAAAATAGTTTCACAAATCGCTAATATATTTTTAATGGTGGTTATATTACCATAGTTAGATTTTGACAGGTGACCTTTGACATTACAGCAGCGTGAATTCAAAGTTGGATAATGTTTAACTTAAATGATGTTAATGATTTTTTTCTGTAAGCACTTGAAGCTACTTTCTGCTTTCCGCCACTTCCCCGTTGTCTTTCCACGGGTTTAAGGGATAATAAAGTGTACATTGTACTTCAAAATCCAGGTAATAGTAATGGAACATCCGGGAAATCTTTACATACTGTATTTCACATAGTAAGGATTCAGACATACTACTCGCCTCACATACTATATAGTATAGAAGTATGCGATTTCAGATGGATAACAGGATTCATACAGAAGGATTTTACTGCATTTAAGATTAAAATCGAGGTACAAAAGATTTAATTGTGGGCGTATTTATGACCGTCACAGTAATTTTGTAAGTAAAACAATATTAACTTTCTAAAAAGGCTTAATTGTGTGTCAGTGTGCAAGAGTAAGGGAAAATCAGCATTTTCATCAAAACGGTAAAGTTTTACTCATCATCCTGACACTATTCCTGAGCACCACGTTTGGAGCATCACTCAATATTTACTCCCACATAAGTCCAGAGAAATGATTGCTTTTAAGTATGCCATGAATTCCTCTCCATATTTTTCAAACTTGACAAATGAGGAAGCATGAAAACTGCTGCATCGTATTTCATAAGGTTCATTAATCAAACCCTGGGGTCGATGCTGAAAGTGTTGAAAAAACCAAACCTGATCTGATTGATGGTTCTGCTGCCCTTCCATTGTAAAAAATAACTCCACCTCTCACTGCGCTGTCTTTCTCCTGTTCCCTGTGTGTGTTTTTGTGCTGTAGATCATGGAGTTGTGTGCCGAGGAAGCCGCTGCGCAGGAACAAATGGGCCAAGTGGAGGAGTGTCTGAAGACCAACCTGCTGAAGCTAAAACATGAAGTATGCAGAAAGGTAAAAAAACAAAAAAAAATATTGGGTGGGTTTTCTTTTTTAAATCTAAACTAAACTATATTGCCAAATATTTGTGGACACCTCACCATCAGATCCATATGTGGTTCCTCTAAAATACAAATTTGGAAACACAGAGTCGTCTGGAATGTCTTTATATGTTGTAGCGTTGCATTATGCCTTCACTGCAACTCGCAGACTCTAACCCTGTTCCAGCATGACAATACCCCTGGGCACAAAGCCCCAGAGCTTTATAAAGACATGCTGGGTTCTGAATAGAGTGGAAGAAATTGAGTTTTCTGCACAAAGCCTTGACCTTTTCCCAACTAAACACCTTTAGGATGAACTGGAACCCTGACTGAACCCCGGACCTCCTTAAGCCAGCATTTAGTGTCTTATCTCACACATATTTAAGCTCCAAATTTTAGTGGAAAGCCTTACTAGAAGAGTGGAGCTTCATCTAACAGCACATACGCTTGTGATGGTCAGGTGTCCACAAACTTTTGGAAATATAGTGTATATCTACTGCATTGATTGCAGTATATACACTTTTAAAAAATTTTTTTTTTTTTTTTATGTGAGTGTCACAAACTTTATTCGGTATAATAATCCCAAAGCAAAAGTAGACAACACTGTTTGCTGTGTATGTGTAAATGACTGAATAGACTTCTCACTGTGTTTCTCTCGGTCCAGGAAGTTTTAAACATGTTGAAGGAGAGCAAAGCAGACATCTTTGTGGATCCAGTCTTACACACAGCCTGTGCCTTGGACCTAAAGCACCAGTGCGCTGCGATCCCGCCCGGCAGAGGAAGACGTGAGTGAGAGAAAGCTACTAGAGCTGCACAATATATCGTGATAGGTTGATGGGTGACAATTTTCCGACAATAATATTTTTTTTTACTATTCTGACACCCGTCCACCCGTTGGGATATGCATGTGTGTGTTTTGATGAAAGACAATCAACAAACTGCGAAGCTTTTATAGCGAGCTAATCTTGATAAACCGGAGGCGACCGCACCCGCTGCTGATGATTTAATGCAAAAACAAAGAAGCAGCTCAAAAATATGGCAGTATTTGTGTTTTTTGCGTGTGTGTGTTTGTTTGTTTTTTTTTAAACTTATAACATGTAAATCTCGAGAAAACAAATCTTTAGTCACCCCAAGTTTTTTTTTTTCAATATCGTGCAGTCCCAAGATCTCACAAGCCTGCGCTTGACAGTTTAAGTTCAGTTTAAGACCCTTTAGGATTGATCTGTGACCTTTATAAGTGTCATGTGACGCAGAAATGTGGAATCTGGTAGCCCATGTGCCCGACTCAATGGGACACTTTGTCCTCATTTTGCAGAGATGTCTTGTTTGATGGAGGCTCTTCAGGACAAGCGAGTCAGACTCCAACCCGAGTGTAAGAAGAGACTGCAGGACCGGATAGATATGTGGAGCTACGCAGCCAAGTGTTCCAGCTGTCAGATAGTGCGGTAATGGGAATGCCCAGCCTGAAGGTACCAAGGATCACCGATGTGTGGAGCTACGCAGCCAAGGTTGGTCCATGTTAGATATGCGGTGGTGAATGACCTGGGAAGGCTTACAAACTGCACGTTTTTCTCAACTTACTCAACTGCCTGCTGGTGCATAAGTGTTGGTTTTTTTACCTGCATTCATAAACCCAAATGGAGCAAAATAACGGTCAGTGCCATTTCAGGACAGCGGAAATATTTGCATTTTGTGCTGGAATAGATGAACAAATTTATATCCGTTTCGCTGAGATACTTCTTTGCGACCAAGTGTAAATGGAACCGCTGGACAAATTACATAGCTCTCTGATCAGAAAAAACAAAGAAAATTACAATACAATAGGAAGAATCGCCAACAAGAACAGTTCTTACGCGAGACCGGAACGGTTATTAAAACGGTCGCTTGCAAGAAGTTTGCCATACGAATTGGCAATTTGGCAAGAAAAAAAAATGAAGCCCAAGTCGTACTTGCTGATATTGTGGTCTATAACTCCTCCCTGAACTTCTTGCTGCTCTGTATCATTGGCTGTAGGTCATTGCCGGTGTGTTTATCAATCAAAATTAATTTTACACTGCTGGATTTTGTATCGCCTACAGGTCCAGATATTCATCATGCCAAATATTTCACGAGCCTTATTGATGACGATTCCAGGGCTAAAACTTGCCGTGTGAACTCAGCATAAAATAACCTAATGGAAGGCGCATTCACAGAGCAGAGTATTGCAGGGAGCGTCACAGCGCACAGTGACTAGAACGAAAGCCAAACCTGGCAAAACTTACAATGAGGGGCGGTGCGGCAAAACATGGCGCATACTTTTCTCTTAGTAGTTGTGCCAAAGTCAGACCACCCCCAGTTTCCCAGTTTGGCATCCAGCAAATATCCTAGGACAACACACACACACACACACTATTAAAGCTTTATTTGTTACACGTTATCTCTAGACTGAAACACTGTATTTTTGTTAGTGTGATGGAAGACATGGTGCATTTTATTAAACCTCCATTACATTAAGAAAAAACAGAATTAGACCAGACAAATTTGGGGCTACCAGCAATGAGTGGTTGTTTAGGCTGCTCGTGAGTCATGTGAGCTCCGACCCTGAATACTTTTCCTAATGAAGTGTCCTGTAAGTCCTGGGTGTTGCTTTAGCCAATGTTTAAAATAGCCTGGCCAACACTGCCTTCAAAATACCGTGAAAGCTTTTCTTCACACTAAATGGCCAAAAGTTTGTGGACACCTCTACGGTGTGCCTTTCCAAAGTTGTCTTCAATGTCGTGTATGTTTTAAAATTGAATTAAGGTCCATGACACATGACACAACTCCACTCCAATCAGAACACAATGCTGACATGCTGTGTTCTGAACTGTCCTGTACCGAGTCCTAATTCTGACTCAACCCCTTAAACTGAACATCTGGATAAACTGGAACCCTAACTGTGAACCCCAGACCTCCTCACCTCAACATTTAGTGTCTGATCTCACTAATACTATTGGAACTAAATGATCAAATCCACACAGTCACATGACCCAATTTAACGGAAAACCTACACAGAAGTGAGATTAACATCTGGAAAAGAATGTTCCTGAGGGTCAAGGGCCTTGTTCAGGGGCCCGGAAATAGTACCAAAATGGTGCTGGGAATTGAACCCATGATCTTTATGACTTTATCCACTGAGCTACACAGTAAACATTCTCAGGTGAAAACATGTATACTGTCCTTACACAACCTTTTTTTTTTTTTTAACCCCCTTCCCTAGGTGGCCCCAGCCGAGGGCTTCGCAGACCTGGCCTTTCAAGTGATGACATCACCTTCCAAAAATTACATCCTGTTGGTGATTTTGCTGGCCGTGTGTGTCCTCTTCGTGGTGGGCTTACTGTGTGGACGAATCACTAAACAAGTAACCAGGGAACTAAAGGATAGGTAGAGCCCGGATTCTGTATGCCTCAGACTCGGAATAGAAATTAATTAAAAAATTAAAATCAAAAATATAGGAGGAAAGAGAGAAGCCCAGACCCTTTTGACTGTTTATCCACCTTTCTACTGTTGTCCTGACCCGAGTGTCCTGCTTTACCGTCCCTGATTTGGGTCTCAAATATATCAAAGACTTGTGGTAAAGTCAGTGATGACGTTTCAGCCTCTGTTTGCGCCTTGCTGCCCCCTGCTGTTAAAGTCCCAGAATACACATACAGTCGCAGTCCACAGACTCGAGCGTTTTGGGATTTTAATCTGTGCTTTAATTTAATTTCTCCTTAATTTTTTTAAAAAATATATAATTTTAATTCAAAGCGCGATTAACTAACACGTGCCATGCTGGTGTGAGACTTTGCAGCTGCTGTTTTTACCCCATAACAAGGCAGGATTTATTGTTGATTTGCACTTTGAGATATTGTAAAAATGCATTTACATCCCTGACATTAGACAGAAGCCCTTATCCAGAACCGTAAAAAAAAAAACCCGGTGGAATTGTGTTCATCTTGAGTAAATTAGTGACCCAGTTTTTTGGTTTGTTTGTTTGTTAAATATTCTTTTGGGGTTCTTTTTTCCCCTTTTTTTCTTTTGCAAATAGTTTTTTCTTTTTTTTTTTGGAGATCCACAGAAGTCTGTGGGGGGGGGAGGCATCTCTATAAATAAATGCGTTTTTAAGCTTTGTTTAGAAAGTAAAGAACACTGGAATCACAGAGAGACTCGTGCAATAACATGTAGTACGAATGACACAGCTGAGAGTTCAAAGAATTCACAGGGACGAGAATAATATAGAGAAATCTGCTGGATTGTTTACTTGATGATGATGGTGATGCAGGATCTTCTATCACTGTAAATCACATCTAAAGGTATTTTGAGCAAATCCGAATCTCATGCACAGTAAATCATACATATGTCCTTGGCACACACACACACTATTTCCTCTATATCGCCAATATTAAGCAACCATCGGCTTATTGAATGCACAAGACTTCTAAAAAAAAAAAAAAAAAAGGGGGGGGTTTGTTGATCGTCTGTAAATAACTTCATCTGATGCCATTTTTGTTGATTAGGTTTAAATAATAAAGGCTGATGACTGTACATGCCGATATTTTGTAGATTAATGTCCTTTCTAGATTGTAAATAAAGCTAACGATTGTATGTTTCGTTTTTTTTCTTAACATAATCAACTTCTTATAACAAAAAAAAATATTTGTCTAATTTGTCTTTTACTTTATACTTTTTTTATTATATCCTCCAGCCTGTGTAGATGGACGTCAGATGTGGACTGCACTTTTGCTTCACATGGTTTTTTTTTTGGTTTTTTTGATTGCAATGAAAGACTCATAAAGGCATTTTTTTTGGTAATGTACAAGAGACTGTGACTTTAGGAATAAAAAGGAAGGAAGAAACTGGACAGTCTGCGGTTCGAGGGGCTGTGATGAAGCGGTTCTGCTGTGATTAATCCGACTGATTCGCCTTTTCGTGGTGTTTTTGTACCTTCTGTTGAATAATATTCGGGATTGTTCACCACATGTGACGGTGACATTTCCTGCCGTGTGATATGGAGATTGTAAGAAACTGAGGAGATGGTGGATTATGTGTTGTGTGTGTACAGATTATGATTTATGGTTTGAGTTTAATAAGATTATGTTCAAATTTTCTTACTGCTGGTCTGTTTTTGTCTGATTTTTTTTTCATCGTTAACCGCACAGCAAAATAGGAACTTGTACTTGGGTATCATGTAGCAAACAGCTTACGGTTAAATGTATAATTACTGGCGCCTGTCTAAAGAACAAAAACAAATGGGTCAATTGACAGACAATCACTTGTATATCACATACAGTAAATACTGATTATTTATTTATTGCTTTAGTTTTGTGTTTGACTCAATGAAAACTGACCAGACCGTACTGATAATACCGTTATTTTATTAACAACAAAACGACTCATTTCCATGCCAATATATTATATTATATTATATTATAATACTAAATGGGTCTATAAACTGAAGGAAATAAATGTATTTTAAAAAGTGCAACTTTATTAAATAGTCTGCCTAAAATTAAAACTTTGATTCGGTAAAGGAACTGGTAATAAATAAATAATATAAAAATAATTCTAACAAAAAATAAAAACATTTTAAACGATTTAATATTTTACAAAAGCTTTGTGTTTTAGTTAAGCAGCACTACAGTAGGATGTGGTGTAGAAAAGTCTCTCTCTGCCTCTCACGCAGATTTCAAAACGCCCACCAGATGGCGCCAAATATTCCATATATGCAATATAAACCCGATATCCATTATTGAAAAAAATATTTTATATATATTATTATTATTGTAATCTGTTGTTCTTATGCCGACTGTTCTTTCAGATACAGTTTTCCTTCTAGAAAGTAGAAAAATAATGTTTCATAATCGTAAACAAAAGATCTTTTGGTTTGTGTCTTTTAAGTTTTTTCTTGTATCTCGTTTTTCTCAACTCCCTTATCGCTTTTTTTTTTATATGAAATAATCTTCTGACTGGACAACTGTATTAACCAAAACATCTGATTCAATCTCAATTTAAGTAAAATCAAGAATTAATTGCAGTAACTGAGCTAAAAGATGACAGGTGCTGGGGTTACTGGCTGTTCTGTAATTTTAAACAGGATGTTTATTAATGAAATACACTGAAATGTACTGCTAACTTAAGTTTAGTTGTTTAAAGTAACTGACAAAAATTAAGATATTATATAGACAGAGCAGCAGCTTAAATGTGACTATTTTCTTCTTCTCCTTTCGGCTGTTCCCTTTTAGGGGTCGCCACAGCGAATCATCTGTCTCCACCTACCCCTATTCTCTACATCCTCTTCGCTCACACCCACTAAGTTCATGTCCTTGTTATCGCATCCAAATACCTCCTCTTTGGTCTTCCTCTTTGCCTTCTGCCTGGTAGCTTCGTTTCTAACATCCTCCTACAAATATATTCACTATCCCTCCTCTGTACATGTCCAAACCACCTCAATCTGACTTCCCTGACTTTCTCCCCAAAACATCTAACATGAGCCGTCCCCGTAATGAACTCCTAATCCTGTCCAACTCGTCCCTCCCAAAGAAAACCTCAGCATCTTCAGCTCTGCTACTTCCAGCTCTGCCACCTGTCTCTTCCTCAGTGCCACTGTCTCTAAACCATACATCATAGCTGGTCTTACCACTGTCTCTAAACCATACATCATAGCTGGTCTCACCACTGTCTCTAAACCATACATCATAGCTGGTCTCACCACTGTCTCTAAACCATACATCATAGCTGCTCTTACCACTGTCTCTAAACCATACATCATAGCTGGTCTCACCACTGTCTCTAAACCATACATCATAGCTGGTCTCACCACTGTCTCTAAACCATACATCATAGCTGGTCTCAACACTGTCTCTAAACCATACATCATAGTTGGTCTCATCACTGTCTCTAAACCATACATCATAGCTGGTCTCACTCACTCTCTACTGTCTCTAAATCATACATCATAGCTGGTCTCACCACTGTCTCTAAACCATACATCATAGCTGGTCTCACCACTGTCTCTAAACCATACATCATAGCTGGTCTCACCACTGTCTCTAAACCATACATCATAGCTGGTCTCACCACTGTCTCTAAACCATACATCATAGCTGGTCTCACCACTGTCTCTAAACCACACATCATAGCTGGTCTCACCACTGTCTCTAAACCATACATCATAGCTGGTCTCACCACTGTCTCTAAAACCATACATCATAGCTGGTCTCTCTCACCATAGCTGTCTCTCTAAACCACACATCATAGCTGGTCTCACCACTGTCTCTAAACCATACATCATAGCTGTCTCACCACTGTCTTACACATCTTCCTGTTTGATTCTAGCTGATATTCTCCTGTCACACATCACTCCTGACATGTTTTATCTCTTGCACCGAAGTCATATAAAATCTGGCGCATTAATACATATTCAAATGTATGTGATGCAGTTAAGGTTTTCGAACGGGCTTCAGCCAATCAGATTCTTTTTAGCCGACACTAATACTGAAACAGCAGCTTTAACAATAATTTAAATGACGATATAATACAGTATTATTACCGCTCCAGTTCAAACGCGTTTCTGTTTCTATAGTAACCACTAGTTCAGAGGACTTTTTTATCAGAAAGCTGAATTTTAATGCGTTGATCTTTTTGTCGCCAGCAGATGGCGACATTTATGAATATTTTTTATCTATCTAACGTTTAAAGAACCGGTGATGTCATTATATCCCTTGAAATATAAATGTGAATGTTTTATTTTTTTGTTTTATTTGCTATCCCATCTTTGATTGGACGGAATAATATCTTAAAATAATAATATATATAATAATATAATATCTAAATATAAAGACTAATTACTTATAAAAGTCATCTTAAATATAAGATTATACTAAATTGTGTGTGTTGTGTGTGTGTGTGAGAGAGAGAGAGAGAGAGAGAGAGAGAGAGAGAAACGTAGGGGGGTCTGGTGGGGTAATTGGAGGCATTGTAGTCCTGAAGGCCATGAACTTGGCCTTTGCTGTGTGTGTGTGTGTGTGTGTGTGTGTCTTGTTCTCTTACAGACTTGCCTCAGGCGAAAAAGCACACGTGTCCATCTAATCACGTGATCTCAGTGTTCCGTTATTCGCCGCTTTAAAACTGTTCTACTGTTCTGCACTAATGCCCCGTTATGCAAAATGCGTTAGAGAGAAAGAGAGGGTGAGAGAGGGTAAGAGTGGGGGGCTTATTTACTGGTTATTTTTACGAGGATGCATTTTAAATCTGGGGTAAATAATACGGTCGTTTAGTGCATTTTTAAAAACTCTTCTCCCGATTGTTATTATTAATATTATTATTATTGTTGTTGTTGTTGTTATTATTATAATAATTTTTTATTGTTATTTATAATTATTATTATTGTTATTATTATTGTTGTTGTTATTGTTGTTATTATTATTATTATTGTTGTTGTTATTATTATTATTGTTATTGTTGTTGTTATTATTGTTATTTTATTAATAACTTTACAGAGGCTCGATTTGTTCTAACAATATGTCCTGGTCGTTTTCCGTATTATTATAAATATTAATAAGCATTATTTTGTTATTCTTATTATTCACATTGTTTTGTTGTTAAGATCTTAAGCCGTGGTGTCTTTGCCAGAAATTGTAGATTTCACACACGAGTAGATTATTATTGTTTTTGGCAACATCACAACCAAAGTTTCCATGTCTCTTTAGGTTAAAGTGTCTAATTAACAGCATAAGTGTGTAATTAAGCGGGTGAATGTGTGATTAACATAATTAACCGAGTTTAAACCACACAGAGGTTAAACTTCAGCAACAGACGCGCTTTAATGAGAGCGGGAGGTTCCGTCATTCGGCCTCATGCCGCTGATTGTAAACAACACCATTCACATTGAAATGACATGGACCTTGGCAGTGGGACAGGGGCGGGCAGCACGCGCGCGCGTCCAATGGCTTTGAACCCTATTCACCGTGTACGAGTCCCTACGGTACTCACACACACACACACACACACACACAGCTCCCACAGCGGCAAGTGTGTTGATTTAAGATGTCTCTATAATTATACTTTAGACACGAACAGCGACAGGATAGAGAGAGATTAAACACACCATCCACCTTCATCCAGTAAAAATTCACACACACACACACACACACACACACACAGACACACACACATTTATTTATTCTTCACTTTATTTATTCTTCGTCCCAGCAAAATATTAGAAACGAATCCAAAACACAATCTGTAGAAGTAAATATATTTATACACACGGAAAAATGATAGGATGATTATTTTTTTCCTCCATCAGTCAGATTATCCCTTTCCAGCGTTATTTCACTGATAATAAACAGCACTTTTACACAGAAAACTATTTTAATGTTTATAAATCTACACCAAATATATCACCGTGTCAGAAAGAAATGTGCGCTTTTCCTTCTCGTTATAAACGTCATCTTTGCATACAATCATCTTTGTAATAAAGCTCCAGTATATAGAAACCTTAAATATAAAAGACTAAAGCAGATATTAATGTTTAAGGGACCCGGTTATTGGAGAAAATGTATGATAATCCAGACCCCCTAAATCCATGGGATTTTATTCTGGAGGATGGACAATCAAGTGGGAATTTAAAGTGCTTGAAATCATTTAGATAAAAAGATAAATAAAAAATAGAAAGAAACAATAGATCAGTTTTTAGTAGGATGTACATTTGTTGGAAATAATAATAATAATAACAACAATGAGACTGATAATAATAATAATAATAATAATAATAACAACAACAAATTATTGTTTAGTAAAACAAATAAATGTCCATATTTCAAAAAGGGGGGAAAAAGTACAGAACACGCTTAAATTACGACAGATGGGAACAATAAAGAATAAAAACAGCAGATTTATAAAACTCTGAAGTTGCCCTTGACCCTCTGAACGCTGAACCCGCCCCCTGTGTCCGACTCCAGACGAGCTGTCTATCAAAAAATGACCTTTAAAACTCAATCCCGAAACCGCATGAGTGTTTAGAAGTGCTAGCACGTGCTTGTAGAAAAACAACAGCAGTATTCACAGCAGGATAAAAAAAATGGTTGAAAATGAAAATAAAGAGGAATCATTGTGAAATCTTGCTGTCGGATTGGCAGGGCAGTGAAGGTCAGTGGAGGAGGTGCGACATGTCTCATTTCGGTGTTATTTCTCTCCGTCTGCATCCGAATGATCTAATACATATTTGGCTGTTTTACCCTCTTCAGTGCTGATTGTGCACTTATAGTTAATGTATCATTGTCATTTTAGGACAAGAACCCAGAGGGTTTTATTCATTTTATTTATAGCTAATATTTCACTTTTAGCAGACATTTTATTATATAATAGACTTTCAGTTCAGCAGGTTAACCTAATGAGTTTTCTAAAGATCAGCATTTAAAGGAATCTCTTTTTGGAATAAGAACTAAAATTGTTTTTTAATTTTTTTTTTACTTATTAATTTTTTTTTTTAAACAAAACATAAAGCCGACTGTTTCGTTCCGATTAAAAAAAACCCAGCATAGATGGCGATTAGTATAACTATACTACAATTACACAAAAAACTGTGACAACATGATAATAATAATAATAATAATAATAATAATAATAATAATAATAATAATAATAAGCTTTCTAACCCTTTATTGCGTATTGTGAATGTGATTATGATAATAATGTTGAACTTTACGCACGACTGTGTTTGGATTTCTGGGTGCATTCAGTGTGTTGCGTGTATAACAGATAGGTAAAATCAAATAACATTTAGAAAAATTGTGTGTGTGTGTGTGTGTGTGTGTGAGAAGAGAGAAATATAAAAATAAAAAGAGGATGTGGTTGAATGACAGTGTGTAGGAACAGTTACCTCGTATTATAGAAATCTGTAAAAAAAAAAAAAAAAAAAAAAAAAAGGTCATTGAATCACAGCCTTAAGGCACAACAGGGGCAGATATTAGGACAAGCATTAACACACACACACACACACACACACATGCAAAGTTTTCGCAAAAGGTTTTTTTTTCTTAAACCCTTCTGGTTTAATCAATAAATATTTCCGATGATCCAGAACAGCTTTAATATCTTACTTTAATACCACATACGTTACGCTTCGTTTCTTTGGCAGCAGGTTGACACCCTTTTATACACCTTTAATATGTTACTGTTATCTGGAATTTGGGTAATATTGAACATTAATAATGCCTAAAATATAATAGGATTAAAATGGTAAAAACAAACAAACAAACAATTAAACCGTAATAATTATTCTAAGGTATAAATGAGCCCAAAACTTACCGAAAATAAAATCCCCAATTCCACCATGGGCGAACCCCAGACTCCATCATTCACCAGACTTTATTTCATGTTAAAATAACAGTGTAGCAGAATTTATGGACATATAAAAAATCTGTCCCTCCCATCATGTATATATCCTGCCATCACATAATGTGATCACATAAAAAATACCGCATGCCAAAACAAAATGTACAAGACAATAGCGAAAGATAAAACCTTAAATGTTTGCTGTATCTATTTTACACCTGTGATGTTTGTCTGTTTTTTTTAAGGGAATCAATTTGACGCACATGTTTGGCGCGGTTACGCGCAGTTACATCAAACAAACACACAGTCTACACACACAGGACACATGATATACAACAACAACAACACACTGTAATAAGATATAAAATATTTCTGATGATGCCAGGTGTTGCGAGCATTCATAATAATCGAATATTCCATATATATATATATATATGTGTTATTATAGATGTTATCATATATACATAGCATCAATTATTGCATGGCATTTATACAGGTAGTAAATATACATTTGACATTTGACAGCTGTCTGTCTATCCGTATAATATAATACATAGCAATGTTCTGTCTAATAACTAAAATTATTTGTTTGCATGCTATCAATTAATGCTTTTATTAGATTACAGTACTATACTATAAGAAAGAAAGAAAGAAAGAAAGAAAGAAAGAAAGAAAGAAAGAAAGAAAGAAAGAAAGAAAGAAAGAAAGAAAGAAAGAAAGAAAGAAAAAACTCAAATCAGTTGCCTCGATTACAAGCTTTCGTCTGCGGTAAATAAAACTCCTGCATTGTTTTTACTGAACATCAGAGGGCGCTACAGGAACACATGACCTGCTCTACAGGCTCTACAGCGGATGATCATCAAAAGACTAAATATTAGTATGATTATAATTTTAACAGTTTGGATTTTTATCATGATTATTTTTGTGTTATTGTGTTATTCTTCTGCTTTATATTAAACTAATATTATAGAAGAAAATCTTTGAGCTGTGGGCATCTCTGACCCTCTGCCTCTGAGGGGTGGGGTGGGGTGGGGTGGTCTAGGACACTACAGCCGATTACTGGGCCCTTGTGGTTAAGTGAGTGGCAAGGGCTACATTTTTACTAGGCATTTATTAGGATGGTCGGCTGGAAAATCTCCACAGCAATGAATTTAACCAACTCGTGTCTGTTTTTCAGAGAAAACCACGGTGATGTAGACAATAATACGGCAAGAATCTTACACTGTAAATAACATTAACCTAAAATAAACCGAATCATCAGTAATTAAACTTAAACTATAACTTACAGGTTAATAAAATATGGGGAGCGCCAGGATGTTCAATCAGCTGCACCTTTTGTTAACAACGGATTTCAGTCACTTTAATTGGTGTAATTTTGGAGTGAAAAACACATTTAAATAATTAATCATTTTATTAATAACAAGGTATAAATAAAGATGTATTTTTTAAGTTGGTCTCAGTTTATCTGGCCGGATTTAATGTATAACTGTATAAATAAATGTAGTAATTCTTTTTATGTCAAATCCCGTTGCATGAGATATGTAAAAACGTAAAATGTTTAAGTTTTTTAATAGACCGGTCATAAAGCTCTAATGATACATTTAATACTATAAATAACAGTTAAAATGTCCGCAATGTCCTTCGTCAGCAAGTGATAGTCAAAATACCAAATCTTCAGTTTAAAAGGTTAAAAAAACACGCCAAGTGTCCAAGTGTCCACACAGAACTCAAGCTTAAAGTCCCCCTGTTACTCTTTTATTATATATATATATATATATATATATTATATATATATATATATATATATATATATATATATATATATATATATATACTTTCAAATTTGATGGTTTTTTTCACAATACTCATGGTGACTTTGCGGTGGAAAAGTAACAGATTGCCACTTTAATTAGGCTGCAGGACCACAGAACGGACACTGGAGCACTTCAACACAAAGGAATTATCATGACAAAAGCTGGGCGAGTGGAAAAGCAGGTCAAAAAAAAACACAACAGAAGTCAGAAGTTGAATATGAAATGGTTTGATGCGTAAAACAGTTTGCGCAGGTGGAAACACGCAACTTATGGACACGGACATTCAGCATGGAGGCCCATGGTTCCTTTTCCTGCTTAAAAAACTCGGTTATTAGTCCTTTCAGTACCACTATTATGTATTTATTTATATTTCATATATTTTATAGAATGTTTGTAAAAAAAAGACATTTATTACTATCGTACGAAGCTCTAATGATATTTACCACCGAGCACACAGATAATAATAATAATAATAATAATAAACATGTCGTTTATCTGGTTACTCGACGATGCCGTTAGCTTGCAGGATTTACTTTAAAGTAACAATATTTATCTTGTCCTTTCCACCTAAATTATATGTGACATAATAAATGAATAAATTATACCGCACTACTGTGTGTTTAACATATTCATTAAAAACAAATGATATGATAAATAAAATAACGTTCACAATCACAAATCATACATTTCGTCTCCGATTCTTGACCCCACAGACATCATCTCATAATTTTCAGAAATCACATTTAATAGCAATATTTTTAAAAATAAGTAGAGTTTTTTTTTATCGAGCCCGGTTCTATTGGCACGGGTTTGGGGTAGTAAATATAAAATATAAAAAAAAATATAAAAAAAAATATAATGATACATTTACTACTATGTGTAAAGTGTAATAAATAATACAGAAAAAACAAGCGAAGGCTAAAGTTAAGCACATGTTTTTCAATCGAGGAAAGTGTAAGGCTGTTTCTACTTCACAGTAAATATTACACAACAGCATTGATTTATCGATTATTACATATGTTTTGATTTATTTAAAAAAAGCGGGGGGGGGGGGGGTAAATACTGTCAGTAAAACTACACCCTAGCTGTAATAACCACTTTCATTTCACTCAGCTTTCGCTATATTCCTGCTTTGTTTTCTTCTCGCTTTGCATGTTTGTTTAGCAAAATGAAATATTAGATTATATCCAGCCTTAATTCCATCACTTCAACCTCCCCCCCCGCCTTCATCACTTCACCCCCCCTTCTTTATTCTTACCCCCTCCCACCCCCCGCTCATCTCATTGATCCAGGAGGAGCTAATTAGCCCTTCCCGCCGTGACTGTGTAATAGTGCGCATGCGCACTCGGCTAATTCCAGCCATTTTTTGCAGGAAACTAATTAGCAGGAATAAAGACTGAGCGGTTTTTTTCTTCGGTGTCGTCAAACACCGCTTTCTCCTCTTCCCTCTAACCAAGCCAAGTCGTCTGCGTTACAACCAAATACTCGTTTTTTTGTTATTTTAGTTTTTTTTTTTAGTTTAATGTTTTTAAAAAGGCTTTAAAAAACCCGTACTACGGATATACCTCTTTCCACTTTCTACTAAATAATAATAATAATAATAATAATAATAATACAAATAATAATATTCTATAAAAGCTATCTGACCAAATGGAAGTACGCGAATGGGATCTATGAAGGCGGAGTGTGTACGAAGACCGAGTAACGCAGACGCCGAGAAATGTAAGTTTGCTTATCTGTCGGATGGGATTTACAGTAAGGTTTGTGGTTTCCGGTGGGTTTAAGCTGACTTTTATTCGCTCTGTTGGCTTTGAGGTTTAGTGTTTCACTGTTCCCAGTAGAAGTTATTACACACGCGCGCTCGGTTAGTTAGTTAGTTAGTTAGTTAGTTTAGGTCGCTAGTTAGATGTTTGGATAGTTGGTGTTTGTGTTACCTTCTGTTTTTCAGTCGGTCCTTTCTCGGACTGTAGAAATATAAAATCACGTCCCGAGTGTTTATTTTGGAACACTGGCGATGTGTAGGTCATATACCAGAGAAACACAACAAGCAGTGGGGTAAAATGGTGTCCGATTCCGCTGGACGTCGTTCCGGTGTAGCGGAAAAAAAAAAAAAAAAGATGCGATAAATAAACATTAACAAAATATCGAGTTAATCATGTCCCCAAAACTCCGAATATCCGGAATGTCCAAAAAGGGGGTCCGATCACAGACCGGGACTTTTCAGTGTTTCGTCAGTTTTTGCCTGTTACAAACAAACAAAACGCGGAAACTTTGTGTCAGTGCGTAAAAATGTTTTCTAATAATAAAAAAAACCCTTAAATAAATCAATAAATAAAACAACTAGTAAATATATAAAAATAATTTCAAAAGCAACATACACCTTTATTGTACACTTTTAGTGTCTGATGATATATATATATATATATATATATATATATATATATATATATATATATCATCAGACACTAAAAGTAAATATATATATATATATATATATATATATATATATATATATATTTTTTATTAATATTTTTCCACTGTCTGTAGCTGGTATTGTCCATCATAGCAAAAAGTAAAAAGCAGTCTTTTCCGTTTGGAGAGCATAGAAAGGTTCCTGTGTATAGGGAGGGGACGGTGATGTGGGTTTTACACACACACACACACACACACACACACTAGGTCATTCCACGATCATCACATCATGGTGGAGAAAGGGAGGGAGGGAGAGAGGGAGAGTTACAGGGTCAAAGAGCTCAGACTCACAGGTCAGAGTTCACCGTGTTGGACAAAGAATGGTGAAAAAAAGACAGATAAGTAGTTGTGAAAGAAGGCAAGAGTTAGCAGCTAAGGAGGAGAAGAGAAGAGTGAAAAAGATTTGTTTAGGAATAGCAAGGTGGAAATTATATGTGTGAGTGTGTGAGTGTGTTTTTCATAACCTGGTGTTTGGGTGTTTGCTGGTTTTATACCAAACCTTAAAAATGGTTTGTCACTTTGTCTACACTTACTCAACTCCCGAGCCATCATATCCTGTTAAATTCATGTATTACACCCACATGACTCACAGGACTGGGTGATATCACTAGATAATATTAATATAACAAATAATTGTTTTGTCTATTTTTTTATATTCACACCACCAAATACTTTGCAGCCAAGTGGACGTTTAATTATGATTATTTCCTTCGGTCGATAGTATTTAGATTCGTCACCAATTCCTGTGTGAATGCAAAACTTACATTTTTATATCATAGCTTGGGTTTTGGTGTAAGAATCTTATAAAATATCACGATGTAATGTTGGTATTTGGTAGCTGTAGCATTGATAAATTGTCAGACATGGTGTGGTACAGCATCATAAGCTTGGACGTCCAGAGCCTTTAAATATTTTATGTAGATCCTGTAGATCAGTTTGACCGTTCATCAAAAACCATCATGGATTTTCTCTATAGAATCTGACACATGTTGCCTGTTTAATATTTAGGTCGTAGTTTATTATTTGTTATTAGTTTTTTTTAATATTTTTTTTATCATGGCGTACATATAGTCTCAGCTAAATAATGGAAAACAGGAGCTGAGGTATGTTATTTTTTCTACCACAAGGCGCTCCACCATTTGCAGACCATCTGTTACTGTCTTACTTGATGAAACACTTCAGCGCGGCGATTCTATGGGAAATATATATCATTCCTGACATTACATCTGTCTGTTGGCTAGGGTTTCGAAAGTAGGTTGTTTGTATAGATGTTATTTTCAACATGTCCTCCACTGAGTCTGTCTGACGTCCCGAGTTGGTGCCATTCAGGGCTTACACAAAGATAGCGTAGTAGCATAGTTGAAATTCTTGAAAGATGTGTTAGGAAAGCTGTAATTACCTTTCTCGTTTTGTGGCGCTAATCTGTTGTGAAAGTATTTGTATTAAGAACAATTTGTGCCTGTGTAAAGTGAAAGGAGGAACCATTTTGGGTTATTTATAACATGAATTGAAAAACAAGTCTATGGGGCTGTTATGTAGTAGGTGGTGACATATTTTGGCCTCACTTTCCCCCTCGAACTAAATATTGCTGCAAATCAAATCGAAAGATTTTCGAACTGATCTATCCTTTGTGATAAAACATTTCTCTCCAAATGGGCGTGGTCTCGTCCAGGATGACTCCACCCCCATAGACAGGGCATAAGGGCTCGTTGAATGATTTTAATGAGGATGGAACTAATGTAACTCATATGTTCTGGTCTTTATGGTCCATAGATTGATCAGATTTTAAAGCGACTTTACATTCAGCCTCAAAACCAACCTCGGAAATTTTTTTTCGACACCAAGGTGCACTAAAGCAGATCTGGCAGCTTATGCTGATCGAAACACCTGGCTAACATGCTTTCTGTTGGGTTTTCCTTTCATTTGTCACACATCTCCACGTGTCATTGTAGTCACTGAAAGCAGATGACACGTTAGCAGGGTGCCCGTGTTCCTGTGTGGTATGATCTGCATCCCGCAGAGATAAAAAGTTTGAGAACACATGGAAGTGGTGGCTCATGGTTAAGGTGTTGAACTACCAACTCGAAGATTGTGGGTTTGATTCCCAGTTCCACCAAGCTACCACTGCTGGGCCCCTGAGCAAGGCCCTTAACCCTCTAATTGCTCAGTTGTATAAATGAGATAAATGTAAGTCGCTCTGGATAAGGACGTCTGCCAAATGCTGTAAATGTAAATGTGTAGTTTGGGGTAGTTTATACGTTCAGATTTATCACATACAGGATTGATGTAGAAATGAATAAATATTGAATTGTTTATGAAAGATTTACATATGTTGGTGTGTATCAGTGCAACATTTGATTTTTTTTTCTTAGATTTGACACTCATACCTGGATGCATGTTTTAGCCATGCTAGACTACCAAAGTCACTGACATCAACTGTCAGTTCTCGTTATTCTAGTAATTCAGATATTTTTCCTTTTATTTCTTATATTAGGCACATATCTAAGTAAAATTGTATTAATAGTAATATCTATCTATCTATCTATCTATCTATCTGTCTGTCTGTCTGTCTATTTATCTATCCATCTGTCTGTCTGTCTAAAGATATGATAACAATAACTATGAATTCTTCTTATTTCTCTTATTAATATTAATACTATTAAAAACACTTTAATGTAGTGAGTGTTTGTGTGTGTGTGTGTGTGCATTTGTGTTTAACTGATGTCCACACTGTTGCTCTTTAGCGCTGATTGCTGCTAAAGTGTATGTAACTGGTCAGTCATTATTGTGTTTGTGGCGCGTGTGTGTATAGACGCATGCGTACTCTGCTGCTCACTCTGCTTATCATAACAATGGCTGCGGTTAGGGAGCCGAGCTGAAAACACACACACACACACACACACACACACACACACACACACACATACACACAAACTCTCTCTTTCTCTCTCTCTCCCTCTGTTGTCACATTAAACACAATTCATGGGGCCCCTGCTCGTGTGTGTGTGTGTGTGTGTGTGTGCGTTACATTAGACTGCACGCTGTCTTCACACATTTAATAAAGACAGACGCATAACAGAAACGTTTCCCTGATTGAGTCTCTCAATTCTCATCAGATTCCTTGGCAAATATTGAGCCACACTTCGCTTTCTGAATAAAAACCTAGTGGAGAAAGAGAGAGAGAGAGAGAGAGAGAGAGAGAGAGAGAGAGAGAGAAAGATTGTGTGTGTGTGTTTGCTGTGGTTCTGTGGGGTTTAAATAGAATTTGCAGCTTATCAGAGAAGCTGAAGCTGGAGTCAAGCAAGGGTCAACACTTGTGTTTAGAGAGAGTGAGAATTTTAAAGATGAATCTGCAAACGGCTACAGTGCATGACACACACACACACACACACACACACCCCTTGATTTTGAATCATGTTCCGCTGAGATAATAATCTAATAAATCCTGTTCTAACTGGTTTACTAATCAGAGAGTATTTTGAATTATTGTGTAAATACAGTGACACTCATGCAGGAAGGTAATTATGACGTTCGGTCTTTGAAGCTACTTCTAAAAGGCTGTTATTTTACATATTACATCTAAATTAGGATGTTCTATAGCTTGTTCACGTCTGTTAAGTTATACACATCATATACAATGTTATAATTAACAATATATTAATTATTTCCAACATAGAATAAATTCATAGCCTTATAACATAGTATAACCTTATAATAACATATATATAAACAATATAGAGTTTTAAAAATGATTGATACCTGATGATCTTTACTATATATATATATTTATATATGTATGTATGTAAATTCTGCACAGTTTCAGGTGGGAAATAAACTCACATATTGTGTCCGTTTTCTTTTCAAAAAAGTCTCCCACGTCATAACTTCTCTCACGATGAGTCATAACAAGGTCTGGTATTTACTGTAAATGTGGGATTTGTGTTTGAACGTCTGTCGTGTCTGAACACGAGGACCAAAAAAGCGACTCGGGTGCAATCCACATGTGAGTACACAGTTATTAAGCACGAACGCACAGCCGAGCAGCGATAACGTGGAAGAGGTTGCAGCCGAGCGCAGGATTGGCTCACTGAAGATTACATCCAGCCATGAACTGAAAAGTGCTGCCGGCTTTTAAAAAAACACACCAGAGGTTTCAACTCAAGATGCAACACTTGAGCTGAAAAATATGAATGCTTAAAGAACACAACCCCACCCCCTCTTTCGCCCCAAGCGCCTTGCTCATGTCTCGTGGAACAAATAAGCCACAAATTAAACCGTAACCAAGCGATCGAGAGAGACGAAGGCAATCATGATCCGCAACATACATCATCTGTTAAATACGACGGCTTCTTAATAGCACAGAGCCGGACGAATCCCTCACAACTCAAAGGACAGCTCTTCATCTTGCAGCAGGACAGTGAGCAGTAACACATCACTGAAGCGCTGGAACGGTATTGACGGGCCAAGTCACGTCACTTGACTTAAATCTAATTTTCCATCCATTTCATTTCCTGATGACAGGACGGGAAGCAATAAAATCCTGGAAACACACCAAAAATTGACAGTACAGACACTGAATCTGGGGGTCAAATACTTTGAATCGTTTATCCACTACAAAAGATTTGTATCTAATTTCAATTTCATTTTGTTTATTATCTGAGGTATAAAATGGAGCAAAATGAAGCCCGCACCATATATCAGAATGATAGAAATATCATTTATCATTCGCGATATGACTGTTTGCAACAATTTGCAATAAATGAGCAATTAAATACTTCAAATGATATTCTACGGTCAAAATTTTAGGTCGATGCGGATAGTTAAATATCTGGCATGTTGATGATAGTCGGGAAATTCATATGCTTTGACGCAAAACAATCAACAAGCCGCAAGATTTCATAGCTAGCTAATCTTGATAAGCCCAAGGAACTCGCCGCCGCCGATTTAGTGCTAAAATTAAGAAGATAGGGCGGTATTTGGGTTTTCAAAAGTAATAAACACATACAAACTGAAGTTCTATGTAGAACATGTGAATTTCGCATGACAACACAATGTTGGTTATATCAATTTTTACAATATCATATTGAATATTGTATATTGCATTATTTAGCATGCTATCACTTTTTTTGTATCGTTCAGCCCTATTCTAGAGTCGAGTTTGGTTCAGTATCTGCATTCCATTGAAGTAATAAACAAGTAACATTAAATTCTGTGTATGTATTCGAATAAATTACTGTTAAATCAAACCTATGAAAAATCGGCCACAGATTTTGATCATCCTTCACACACATCTTTGCAGAATAGTAAATAAATTACACATTATTTACAATAAACCTAAAAAATGTATAAATCTTGCGGCCCCAATTAAACCTACAACATATTGAGAAGAATTTTATAGAGGAAGTGAACATAGAGAATTCGATGTAAAAATCGCAGTTTTACACGCTACACGTTCAGGTAGCAAAACACACGTAATCAAAAATAAAAGAATTATAATTTTTACCAAAAATTTACAGACATTATTTTTTAATAACCTTCTAACTACTGAATTATACCTGATGTGTCCTATCACAATAATAAACGCCTTCTCGGTCATGTGTCCAAACACTGACTTGTAATTGGGTAGAAAATGGTGAGTAATTTCCGATACCCACAGTAGTTTAACTGCAAGACTTTTCGCGTTTATGTTAAGGCACTTGCTTTAATACGCCATCTTTTTCTATGGTAACAGAAACATCAGGGATTGAATTCTTTTTTTTCTGTGACATAAGTATGAAAAGAATTTAATTGAATTGAAAATATTTATTCTTAGGGCTGTATATTAGTATGGGCTGCGATACATATCACGATACACCGAGTAACGATACAGTATATCATGATACAATACATTGCAATATTTCAAAAATCCAAAAAGTACAAATACAAAGCCAGAGGCGGCCTTATTTTTTACGCCATGCTTGTTTTTATAACAACGGCCGTATGCGCCAGTGACATCTACAGAAGTGGAGCTGGAAGTTGTTTGACATGAACAAAGGGTTTTATCAAATATTAACATAAATGTAAATCAGTTTAGAACGTTACTAGAGGTTAAAATATTAATAAAAAATAAAATATTGTGATAGTTAGCTGTATTGATATTTTTCCAAAGACCTAGTTATTATCCTGTAATAATGTTATAAAAATGTTATAAGAGAATAAGCAACATTAGTAAGTCTGGTTTACATCAAGCTGATTAGTTTACTATATCAGCACATTAATGTTTTGCTTATTTATTGTTTATTATACTGTATTTTTAATGTGTGTATTTATGTATATAGCCTCATTACTTTAAGGGTTTTATATCATGGTTTAATAGTTTTTAAAAAAGATTTTAGACCATATTAAAGATAATATTGTCTTAAATGGCAAGAACAACATCATATTCTAAACTAAGGATCGCTAATGATGGGCCAAAATGTTTTGCAGCCTTCAGGGAGCATACTTTATACGAAATATTACAAATAACTCATTCATTTAAAGGAGAAAAGAAAACAGAAAGGAATTTAGGCCTGGTGGCAACTTATTTGGCAACACAACTTATCTAGGTAAACATCACAGACCTTAGAATCATGAGCCAGTAGCATCTTTTTGCAAAATGGAGGAAGCTCATTTCCTTTTACTGTTTGAGTGCCAGAAAATGTGGATCATATCAGGAAAGCCGTATTTAATGAAAAGATTTGGTTTGCTTTATTTGAAACATTTCAAAAAAGAAATAGTTTAATATGAATAATTTCGACAATGTTTTATTCTCTAAAATGACAGCAAATCAATAGTTTTTACATTGATCTGATTCTTTAACTTTAAAAAAACCCACTGCTTTAGACACTGAGAGTCTTTCCTGATCCGCACTCGTTTCTTGTTTCAATCCTTTTGACCCCTGGTGTGCATTTCATTTTCTTTTCTTTTTTTTGGGGCGTGTCATTCAAGAATCACGCCAGCTTTCCATTTTCAGGTCTCGTCCTTTGTTTGGCTTTCAGGGTATAAAATCTAGAATTACAATCTTTTTGTTCTTAAAAAATAGTGTAAAGGTTTCTTTTTCACTCTAGTCCCACCTATTCTCTCTATTTCTCTCTTACTGCCTAGTCTGACAGATTCTTTTTTTTTTTTTGGGTTAAGTATTGCTCTCTCTCTCTCTTTCACTTTTTTTGAAGTCTCTTTTGCCTGTTGAATGGACTTAGTGTTTCTAATGAAAATGGTGCATTAAATCAGAGATCAAAGAAAAGCGTGAAGCAGAGGGGCAGCTGTCCAAACAGATCGGGGGGGTAGGAGGGGGTAGGGGTTACTAGTGCTTGAGTATACACTGCCTGATACAGGTATTAATATGGATTGAAGCTCATTTATGAAGCTTGATATAGCAGTAGGATTTGTGCTTTTGTCTATTTTGTTACTGACAAAATAAAAATAAAAATGGTCTTTATAATCACAAGAGATTATGACTGTTCCAAAACCAGTACATTTCCCATACATCTGGAAAGAAAGCACTGATATTCACACACAGGAAGTGCGTGTATGCTTCTCATTTATAACTGCAGTATGTAGCTTGCTCTGCAGTATGTGTGTGCTCATCTTTGCTATTGTGATACTTCATATTTGCCTGCAAAGCCACCTTATCTCGGATCGGATTGAGCTTAGGTTGGCTAACACATCCGTAGCACAGCGTTAGCATGCTGCTCTGGCTTCCAGTAAGTTGCTTAGCATTTAAACTATTGATTTTCCTATAAGCACTTTAACCCTCTCCAGCAGCCAGGATCAGAAAGAGCTCAATATAACCCCCTGAATCTCAGTACTATCTGCAGTTTTACTGCAGAGTTGAGCAATTACCCCTACGTGTGTATGAGTACACACACAGATGAACACACGCATTCATGAGTACCCACAATCTTTAACTACAAATTACAAAACATTCGCTAAAAACAACAGATGTTATAAAAAGGTATTTTAGCCCTTCAGAAAAGCCCTTTCAGGGAAGGTTTCACGCAAAAACCTTTCACAGGAATCAAGAATGGGTTTAATTTTCTGATTCATACAAGATACACAAACTACATAACTTATGAGTTACTATCTAAACACCCCAAAATCCAATCACACCATATTTTTACATCGATATCAATTCAGGACTTTTTTAATGCAGTACTTGAACACACAGATGATGTATCCTGTCTGTGTGAAAAGAAGTACAGTGGTATGGACATACATACATATTCAGATATGTCTTCCACAGAATATAAAAATACATATAAATACATTTAAACTTTTAACTTAATGATTGCTATCAGGAAGTGAAGAGACTTTCAACCAGAAATGTTTCTGAAGACAATCATTTATTGTACCTTTAACCAAAAAACAAATTATAGTCTTTTATATTTTTATTTTCCAGCTTTTGGATAAACTGTAAAAATGGCTGCCAATAACTTGTCATTAGCACAACACATTTACTTTTTTAGGTTATCACACACACAAAGGGATTCTATAAGAGATTTAATTAACTGAATTCTACTTTTAACTAAAATTCAAGGATAGATTTTGTGGACAAGCTAAGATTTGTTTTTAAATGAAACCTCAGTTAGACTCTGATAGTTAGAAATGTGGCAGATGTAAATTAAGATATTAAGTGAAAAAAATCCTAGTAATTTCAAGAATCTTTCCTCAAGTAATATTAAGCTTTCAGTGATTCTGCTTTGTAATAGGCTATCGATTGCAGTAAAGGGTTTTCTTTCTACTTTTTCATACTCTCTTTTTTCTCTTTGTTCTATCTTACTGATCTTGTGTTCATATGAGGGGGCCATAGACAAAATGTTCATAATGTACAAAATGTGGCTTTAAGTTAACTTTAACTTATTCTTTTCTTCTTTATAGGTCTGGGTGGAATAAGAATGCCCAGTAACTGGAAGGATGGAGTGCTGTGACTCTGTCGTAAATGACGGAGCTTCTGGCCCTTGTATAAACCAACCTCCAGGGATCTGCAGCTCACCATCTTCCATGGTACTTCTCTTACAAAAAGAAAACACCTGTCATCTCCCATCCAAACAGGGTGAACCAGAGTGGAGGAACATAGTAAAGGGCCAAAGCAAGGGAGAAAGGAAGGCGTTTGAAGAGGGGTATGAGGAGGAAGAGGGGATTGATAAAAAAATGGTAAACTGTGCTGTGGGTGACTTTTTAGAGCATAGAGAAGATATAAGCGATGTGCACAATGAGGTGGGTGACGAAGCTGATGGGGTAGAATGTCAGATTGTCTATCAGGCTGATGGGTCTGCTTACATCCTGGAGAGCCAAAGTCAGCTGCCATGCAACGTGGTTCCATTCTCATCTCGTCCACATTTTGTTAACACGTGCTATTTTTCTCTTTTCCAAAGCTCTACCTTAAAAAGCTTCCATGTCTTCCACCCCAAGAACTGGTGCCACCAAACTGGTGATATTCTTGCTTTGCTGACTTGCAAATCCAAAGATAGAGCTCCTGCCAGAACGAGTTCTTCTAAAGCAGAGCTGGTACAGCTTGGCCAAGAACAACCCGTCCTGGTGTGCTTTTTGTGTTGCCTGTCGTTCAGTCGCATACATGCTTTTAGAGGTCATGTTTCACAGCACCACAATATCATGCTTACTACAGAGGAACAGCAATTGCTTTCTCTCCAGAACACCTGTGCCATCTTGCAACCTGTAGGCACCAGTAAGCACCCGCTCCTAAGCTTCCTAGAACCAAAAACTAGCAACGTGCCAACCCAATTAACAACCACAGCTTTAGGGCACAACATGGTGGCCATGGTAGGTCAGGAGGACAGGGAGCACCTCCAGATCTCTAAGCAAGGACTCCCTCTTCAGCCCTCTCTACCCAGAGACTCCCTTCCTACCTCAGTGCTGAGCCCTGCCAAAGATCCTTCAACCCTGGGCAGAGAGGGCCCAGAGACAAGCAGTGATGATGATGAAGGTAGTAGAGAAGAAGAGAAGAGGTTGAGTTCAGAGGTTGTTTCCACTGTAGAGAATGGTGCGAGCAGTATTAGTAGCAGTGGTAGACAAGGGCACATTACTGAACTGGCTCTTTCAAACCAAAGCAATCCCAAATCTCCCAACTCTGTCACAGTAGCAACCAGCTTTATAAACAACACCAAATCTTTTACAGACTCTGAGTTAGAGTGTGGTACAAGCTTTAACTGCCACAGCCCTGCTCCAGTATCCTCTACTGTGCAAACTTTGTCCTTGGTCACTACACCAAAAGTATTTTCTAGCCAAAAGAGTGTGATGGAATTAGAACCAAAAAACCTGTCAGAGAAGGGCAGTGCCATGGCAGAAGAACCAAATGGCAAACTGTGCAATGACAACACGCCAGATGTCACTAGCTCTGACTTACCTAGTAACCATAGCAATTCTCAGTCACCCACTGTCACCCCTCCTTTGACCCAAACTCAGTTCGAGGATTTACAGGTGGATGTGGGGTCAAAGGGAAATTTTTTAGCTGGGGGTGAACAAGAATTTGTTGTTGGGCGGGACACTGTCCAAGGATCTTCTTATTCTTTTGGGAGTCAGGTTAATATTACACACTCGCGCAACTCCTGCAAGACGCTAAAGTGCCCCAAATGCAACTGGCACTACAAGTACCAGCAGACACTTGAAGCTCATATGAAAGAGAAGCATCCAGAGTCAGAGGATGGCCAGTGTCCATACTGTGCCAGTGGGCAGAACCACCCACGCCTGGCTAGAGGGGAGACTTACACGTGTGGATACAAGCCTTTTCGTTGCCAGGTGTGCCAGTATTCCACCACCACCAAAGGCAACCTGAGCATCCACATGCAATCAGATAAACACCTCAACAATATGCAAAATTTGCAGACACGACCAGATGCGCAAACCGTCCAGCCCAGCATGCTGGCTCACACACACTCTACCCAGACCACCTCACCATCTGCTTCTAAAGCACAGGGTCGAGCATCATGGCGGTGTGAAGTATGTGACTACGAAACCAACGTAGCGCGAAACCTTCGAATACACATGACCAGCGAAAAGCATACACACAACATGCTCCTTTTGCAGCAGAACCTGGCTCATATGCAGCGTCAGCACAGACAAAATTCTGTCGAGCTCTACCCATACTTCCAGCCCCAGAACAGGCTTTCTGACCCGACCAGTGTAATACAGCCAGGTGAGGATACCTTGCAGGAGTCTCCCCGGAAGCCCGTGGATGAGAATCCTCCAAAGGCACTGTTTGAATGTGCACTGTGTGGTCATTTCTCTTCAGACAGCTTGGTTTCTCTTAGTCAGCACCTAACCATGCAGCGCTCACTTCCTGATGCTGATTGGAGAGGCACAACTGGTGACGCTCATCTTTGTCGACTTTGCCATTATGCCACACCTTTGAGAGCCAACTTTCAGTTGCACTGCCAAACAGACAAGCATCTGCAACGCTACCAGCTGGCAGCACACCTTCAAGAAGCCAGCAGACACCATGGAAACCCAGAGGAAGAGGAGGAGTGGATGCTCAGGTGTGTTGCTGCTGGTGTCCAGGTGCAATTAAGGTGTAATGCATGCAGTTATGAGGCCAGTAGCATGGAAAAGCTGAAACTACACACAATGAACTCGAGACACAAGGCCAGCTTGAGACTATACAAGGTAAGTTTTTCTTCAGTTTTTCTTTAAACATTATTTTAGACTTCTGACAGTGAGAGCGTTTTATTTATTATTTATGTTGCAGTTATTTTGCTCAGAAATTGCGAGAAACTGCTAAATTTCTGTTGCCAGATAGAAATCGACCTATCGTACTTCAGTGTAGTCATACATCAACCTGCCCATGTCCACGTAACCGACTATATACCGTAAACTTAAATTTCGCTTTTTAGAAACTTGTTATAGTTCTAGCTAAGACATTATTTCTCATTCATGTAACTGCTAAGGCAAACTAGGCAATCTAAGGATAAACTGTGATCTTGCCCTCAGGCCTCTGTGGTATGTTTAGTAATGGAGATTGATGGTGTGTTATTTTTCCCTCCTGCTAATGTGACCCATTAGCCCAGTACGTATCCAATGAGTTTAGCACTTACTAAAGCAAGAAAACTGGTCTTTGTCCTAATGCATTTGGATGTGTTTTAAGGAAAAAAAAATTTTTGTGTAGCTCACAATGTATCAATAATGATTGGATTGTTGAAATCCACATTAGTGCTGGATTAATGTATGTAATCAAAATTTTGGTTAGATGTTTGTTGGCTGTCTAGATAGTTCTGAACACCCGAATCTGCCTTGTACCTGCTATAGACACAAGGTCTGTACTATATATTAAAAAGTAGCGCAAATGTGCGTGTCACAATATGAATATTCTGATGGTTTGCGATAAATAAGCGATTAAATTCTTTAAATAATAATGAACGTACAACGTTCTAGGTCAATGCGGATAGTAAAATATCTGACACTCAGATGTTTTTTGGGATATGTCTGCGCGTGCTTTGATGCTAGACAATCAGCAAGCTGTGAAGCTTTCATAGCGAGCTAATCTCGATAAGCCAGAGGCACCGGCAGCCAAATGAAGAAGCACCTCAAAAATACAGATGCAGACTGAAGTTCTTGGTAGGATATTTAAATCTCGAGTGACAACTTAAACATTACAAATTTTTAAAGTCACCTTAAAACCAAGTATAATTTATATCCGCTATGCTTGGCAGAAAAATCTACAAACACAGATAAATATTATATTGCATACGTGGGGTGAGTGGTATCTCAGTAGTTAAGACTACTAATTTAAAGACCGGGGTTCGATTACCAGCACCACCAATCCACCACCGCTGGGCCCCTAAGCAGGGCTCTTAACCCCTAAATGCTCATTGTATAACAGAGAATAATGTACGTCGCTCAGTACAAGGGCGTCTTCCAAATGCTGTAAATGTAAATGCATATTGAATATCGCATTATCTAGCATGCTATCACATATCGCAATAATCTAATCTTCAGTATCATGCAGCCCCAGTCTGATTTTAAATTATTTGAAAGGTAATAGTTAGGATGTAAATATAAAACCCGTGGGAATGTGGTAGTGCAGTGGTTAAGGTGTTGGACTGCTAACCGGAAGAGCGTGGGTTATAAGGCACTTAACCCCCAACTGCTCAGTTGTACAATGAAAATAAATGTATATCATTCTGCCTAATGCCATAAATGAAGGATGATAAAAATTAGGCTGAATTTAACCTTTGTGTGGTGTTTAGGACCCGATTTCACAGTTTGTCTAAAGAGAATTTATGATATTTATTTATTTATTTTTTTTAGCCACAGACTCATTGGCATTGATTTTCTATGTAGAATATAACATATTTTTCATAAAATATATATAAAATATTAATTGTAAACACTGTAAATTGGTATGTTGATTAAAAACCCAATAATGCATCGTTATTGTGAATACGAACAAATACACATTAGTAAACCAGCACCTAACTAAGCAAATCTCTTATCTTTCCTGTTTCCGCAGTACCTGAAACAGTTTGACAGCGCCGTGTCTGACGGTGGCTCTCTGCACTGTGTGCTGTGCGATTACTCCACCCAAAACAGTCTCAGTCTGGTGCAGCATGCCAATTCGCTGAGCCACCAGAGAGGGGAGGGACTCCTGAGACTACAGCGAATCCAGAATGGCCTGCAAGATGAAGAGGAGGAGCTTAGTGCCATCTTTGCGATCAGAAAGAATCACGCTAAAGATAACGGTAAGAGTCGCACATGGAGAGATTTCCAAAAATTCATATACAACATATATATTTTAAGTAAAAAATTTAAGTAAATCGATTTTTGGTTAAACAGAGTGCAGATAAATGAACTTGATTATAATTATGAAAAATTGCATCTTATTGATACATAAAGATCAGTAAACGTCTCGGTGAATAAAATAGATACAAATACCCTTTAAACAATCTTTTAATCTACAACAGTCTGTCTTTTGTAATGTGGTAAACTGTGTTGCAGGAACTGTACCAGTTTGCCATAAAAATTAGCATAGTTTGTTATAAATGTGTATAATAATTAGGGAATTAACAGAAATTCATAGGAATAAACTAGAAATTTGCTAAATTGCTTGTAAGCCTATAACAAGGAGCGGAATGTGGACAGAAAAAAAACTTGTAGCCTAATCTTGGATAAAAGAATTTCTTGCATCTTTCCCAATCATGTGCATACACCACTGCAGGACTATCAAGGACACAAACTTCCACATGCACTGTGCAGTCCTCCATAACACACTAATAATTCCTTAAATCCTGCACACAAAATAATGTCAAAAAATGTCCATCTTGGTCAGTATTAATGTAAATTACAGAAATATTAAATAAATTTATATTTAAAACTTTCTTGTGCTTTGTGTAAGCTACCACCCACACACACATACCCACCCACACACACACACACACACACGCACAATCCCTTATTGTTACTTAAACAGGGGAATTCCCCCACCCCATCACCATTCAATTTTCCAGGCTTTAAAAAGTCAAAAATGTTTTTAAAATGTCTATTTTAGGTTGCCTGCATGTCAGTTTATGCTTTTATTTTACAGTTTATATACATTTCTCCAAATTTCTAAATAAATTCCCATACATTCCTGTTAAATTTTCAACCTGGAATGTTTCCAAAATTTCTGAGATGGAGCTCCCATTGAAATTTGTCACCCTTCTTCGACCCTAATGATAGTAAAATGCTTTTGCAACACATAATAAATGCAGAATTCATACAAAGTTTTACTGAAATTCTGTCTTACAATAAAAGTTTTCTTCACTTTGTTGTTAAATGTGTTGTTAAAAAATGTTTAATCGTAGCTGTGTGAACCAATCCTAATCCTTGATATTAGGATACTGCTTCCTGGGTGCATCTGTAAAAGATGTCAGGGCAGCAGCGGGGAGGATGGGGGAGGGAATAAAGCTGGACGTAAAGAGAACAAGAGAGCGTGTGGTTATTTACTGTGAGGTAATTGACAGGAGCGGCTGGTAGAGTCAATTAGCATTTGGTTTAAACCCCAAATCGCTACGACTAATGGTTTAAACAAAAGCCCAATCCCTGCATACGGACAGAAAGAGGGAGTGAATGGGAGTGAGAGATTTTTGTCGAGAATGGCAGGAATTGATTGTGTTAATTCATCTGCCAATAATCAGACTTGTTACATCCTCACTGCCCAGAAGGAAGCTTTACCAGGGGCGGTGTCCAGTCAATGCAGCCGATAAAGGCCTCACCCACTAATGAGCAATGAGTTAATTAATGCTATCTAATTAATCTCTAAAGGGATAAAGAAGAAGAGAGTCAGAGGAAGAGTCATGGCCTAATACCTAAAGTAGTGTAAGATAGAATGGTTTCTTTTGAGGTAGGATTTGTTCTTTATGTCTTTGCATGAGAGATGCAGGAAAAACGGGTTGTTGTAAGATAACAAATCAGTAGCTTAAAGTTAAAACCATTTTCATAGCATTTTCCATCAAATTTTTATAAATGTTTACAGGCAATATTTTAATTAGTAGTTTAAACACATTGGCGAATCGAATGGTGTTTGTTAAACATTGGCTCATGTGGATGCTAGACGTGATTCATCGAACTATCACAATGATAGTCACATTAAGTGGCTGTGGGAGGTAAACTCGCTACATGGTGATTTGTTCGGTGATTTGTTTGAGGTCTCATTTGCATATTACAGCCTTCTGTGATGCCTATAATTGAAAGCCAGCTTTGGTTATAACCCAAAAAAATCCACAAACGAATTACTGAATGTTTCCAGAGCATCGAGAGTTCCTTTTTTTTTAATCTAATCAAAATGTGTGAAAATAACACAATCCATTGTTGACTGTGTTTCCATGTGACTGTGGTGTGTGAAAAAGCTCTGATAACTGACTGACTTTTCCGAGTCTCTTAGTGAAGCGGCGGCTAAACACACAGCGCCGGAGTGGATCACTGTGCTTGAATGGCTTACTATTGATCTCTGTAAGAACACCAGGGCATTTCCTAATTTGTAATCAATATCGGATCAATGCCGCAGAGCATTTGTATACCGATCCCCGAGCCGAGCAGGAAGTGCTGATGAGGTGTGTGCCGCTAGTGCGTATGGAGTCTGTTAGCACGTGCGAGTGCATTTTATCACTTCATTATTGGCCAGGCTGACCTCACCGCCCTGATGCGGATTCATTTGCTCTTTCCTTTCTTTCTTTTGTACAAAATGGAAACAAGCCAAAAGAACTGCACGGCTTTAATTATGGAAGTTTAATCAATCCGGACGTTTGTTTTTATAGGCGGAGAAATTAGATCTTTTTTGTTACTGGGTTTTTTTTTCTTATTCAGTGGAGGAAAATTGCCTTGCAAATTCTCTACTAATGATCTAAATGATGGAAATATGAAACATGAATTGTGCTAAGTGATGATAGCTGCACATCATTATCACCGAATTTGAAAAGAAATTACTGTCACTTGCTTCGTATTTTGTTAGAATAGATGTCAGACGTTTATTAACCGCTATTAACAAGCGATTCTCTGGAGTGCATCCCATTTTGTAAAGATTCAACCTTTTTGGAATATTTTACTTTGTATTTTTTTCTAAGTCAAATGTTTTAAATGAAATGATCTGGGCAAAAAGTAAAACAGAACAAAAACCGACTGTATTTGTAAGAAAGAGAGTGTGTGACGTTTCCAGCAGAGCATTCATAAGCAGGGCGGATTTGACTCTTTCAGATTATGTGTCCTGTGTTTATGGCTGTGTAGGTCTGATAGGAAATCAATAGCACGGCTGTCAGGATAATTGGTGTTCAGCTGGCCTCTCCTTCGGTCTGTCTTTCTCTTTGTCATAATCGGGTTCTCTGAGAACCGCGAACGAATCCCTCAGCTGCACTTTGATTGGTCTGTTGTGACAGCCCTCATGGCTTTTTGTTTTTTTTTGTCTTGGCCGACTCTAATCCTCAAACACCTAACCAAATCAGCTCTTCTTTTCTCCTCCCCTCCCCCATGCAGACGAACAATCACTGCGCTAAACAAGCAGAAAGCCCAAAAAAAAGCAGGCGAGAAGGGGACGACTAAGAGGGAGGGAGGGAAGAAGGGAGGGTTGGGGTGTGGGGAGGACAGAGTGAAGTGCATGTCCTGAGGCGCTGTGTCTTGTCCTCTTTTAAACACTGCAAAAAGAACAACAGAGTATCTTTCCGTCCTTGTAAACGGTCGGCTTTGGGTCTGTTGTAAAGGAAGCAGAACAAAAACAAAATATGGCGCCACAGTTGTGCATGTTTTGTGAATTATTTTGAAGTTACCAATGCTGCCCTACAATTTTTAAAACATTTAACAGATTGTGAGGAAAAAAGCACTCTAAGCGAGTGACCCTTGGTAACCTCATGCAGCATTAGCTCCCTTCTGTTCTGTAACTCCTTTTATCTCACTTTGGATGAAGCTGTTGACGTAGTGAAACCAAAGCATCTGTTTTTCTTCCACATCATTTTTTAACTCGTTTTGTTGCACAAATTTGATTTTTTTTTTAGTTAGAATAACATATTTTGCACATTATTTGCTGTTTAATTGTGTGCGTGTGTGCGTGTGTGTGTGTGTGTGTGTATTTGAATGGTTCATGTTGACACTGGAGAGACACTAATAATGTAGACTGACCCCTATAGGATAGAATGTGATCTCACACTCCCAAAACACAAAGACAAAGAAAGTCTAAGATACAAAAAAAGTATTTATTCACAAAAAAAACTATAAATTTTTTAAAAAAACAGTTGAAAAGTTAAAAAATCTGAGATAAAGTAAAACTGTACACAAGTATGATTGGTGTGGTCAACACTTTCTTTTTTTCTCCCCCACTCACTACCCCTCTTTCTAGGAGACATAAATGAAATGGAGTCACCCGCTGGGATTACCACTGACCAGGCGGACCAGACCAAACATGCAAGTGGAGAAGGGGAGAAAACGGGTCAGAATGAACTCCAGATTGGTGTTTCTTTCTTAGGAGCTTCTAACGCTGATAGTATAAACTGTTTCAATTTAAGTATAGATTGCTTATTGTTAGCTCTAGAGAATAATAATAAGAGTCATATCATAAATGTATCCGTGTGTTTTTTCTTCTTTTTAGAAACAACCATGCATGATGATAAGAAACAGAATGAGCCGTCTGTCAGTCCCAAGCGCTCTGCGTCTGGAGACATAGATAATTCCATACCTGCGAAACGCCCTCGAGCGCAGGAAGAGATCTCCTCAGAGCAGGTTAGATAAGACCACCCCCTCTTAACAAATGTGCTTTGAATTATATCTCAGTGTTCCATGACATTTCAGTTCATTGAATCAAAGTCTCATCATCTTCTTTCTTTCTCTCTCGTCTTTTTCTCAGGTCCGTCAATGCCCGTTCTGCCGATTTTGTCACGCTGATCTCGGCCGTCTAAGGAGTCATGTAATGATCCAGCATGCTGTGCAGCCCACTCTCCGCTGCCCGCTGTGCCAGGACACGCTGCGCAGTGTCGCTCTGATGCGCTCTCACCTCACACACCTGCACAGTGTCACAGCAGACTGCACGCAGAAACTCATTAATGCGGTGAGACACGCTGACAGAGACATGGCCAGATACGGACAGCATGCGGCAAGAAAATATAGCATTAACAGATGATGACCTGCTTGTGTAAAACTAGTCAATTAGTAGATTTTTGTGGTGGTGGTTTTAAAAACGGCTCACAATTATGATGCATAGGATGCCCTCCCTGATATACACAACCCTTAAACTGATTATTATAGGTATCTATTAACCAAAAATCGTACGGAAAAATGAGGGGGGAAAAGGTGTAAAGTCTAATAAATCAGTCACTATGACAACCATGAACCATAATGCATAGCAGGGGAAACAAAATCATGACAAAATGGGTTTTCAGGTGTGTTGAGACAACCCTGGAAACATTTTCATTTCAGTCAAAACCACAAATTCAGCATTCAAGACATACATTATGATCAGAAAGGCGTAAAGTTATACACACCATACAAAAGCTCTTAATGGTTGTTTAGGTGTTATAATCATTTTTTTACTGTTTTTTCACAATGCACAGCTTTGCGGTAGTTTCTAGAATAATCAGCTTCTTGTTTGATAGAAAAAGGGCTATATACAGTAAATACAACATTAGACACCTGCAATCCAGTCGTGAATTTAGGCAAAACAAAAATGTTTTCAGAACGTAAAGAGAGTATTTTACGGTGATTATTTCATTCTTTTGACATCTTCACATACAAAAGTATGAATATAAAAGAGCTTTATGCTTTTCCATTTTGGTTAGACTTCACAAGATGAGAGTCAGTGTTAACATCTTCACCAAATAATAAATATAAAAAGGCTGTCGGTCATTTGAAAAAACATGACGTAAGATAAATGGCAACTACCGAGTCTTATATTTTTAATTGTGGTTGATTCTTCATTTATTTATCCACACTTTTATATTTGTATAATTATCTTGTGTCTTTCTCCACCCTCCCTACATGATTTCCTCCTGCCTCCGGCACCCCACCCTCCTCCTCCTCCACTGAGATAGGATAATGAAAATAATTGAGCTTCATTAGTCCTCATCCAGTGCTAGGTGGTTCTTGTTTCGAACGGTGCTTCCCAATTATGTGCTTTAAATTAAATGTGACCTTGAGAAGGTCTCTGTGCTTGGCTTCCATTCTTTAATGAAGCATCTTTCTGAAATGGTGGGCTTTATGATGATAATGGCAGCCATTTTGTTTTGTTTGTACCTCTCTAGCTTTCGGGCTGTATATCCCTCTACCCTCAAAGATACATTGAATTTCAGGTTCTTAAAGCGAGGGGGTAAATGATAGGCCTATTTAGGCTAGAGAAGTCTTAAGATATTGTTATATACCAGGAAGGGCTTCCTATTACACTTGAACTGTGAACTGTTTTGTCTCGCCACCACAGTTCTATTGTGATGTCTGATTGAGGGTGCTTTTTGAAAAACAAGAACAGGTTTTAAATGGGGGACAACAAAATAGGGGTTAAAGTTCAATTTCAACTATGTATAGTAACTAGAACTATGACATGAAATTTATTATTATTAATCACCCAGTTTTGTTAAACTGACAGTGCAGTACAGCGTAAAAAACCATTTTTCTAGTCTAGTCGTGTATTTTGTAAAGAAAAAAAACAGACTCGATAAAATCATCTACTTTTGTACATTTAAGAATTTTTTTTTTGGAATAACATCTCTTAAATTGTCATCATTATAACAATCAGATGTTCTTGTAACTTAAACAGAACCAGAAATAAAACAACTACCGATAGCTAAAAATTAAAAGTTTGTATATTAATTTAAAATGTAAGATTAAGGTATAAAATATGCTGAGAATTTTTACATTTAATTAAATATAAATAGACATAAAGCAGCAGCCTGTACAGAAGTTTCAACGGTACCAGGATGTTGTTCAGAAACAATGACAAAAGATAATTAATTGAAAAATGAATATTTAGAATGCTACCTAGGGTAGATAACACACCTCTACAGAAAAATAACCACCGTGATGTTGTGTTCTGACATATTAATTAGTCCAAGATGATACTGCCTAGTGTGCTACAATGGATTTCTATCAGAAAACACAGCACAGCAGTTTTCAGTGGTATTGTGTGTCTGTTTGGTGCTTCCGGTACCCTGGCAAGCAGAGTAAGCAATTCTTACTCAATGGGTAATAAAAGTGATGGTCACATTTTTTGTTACTGTACTACTGTACTAAAAAGATAAGGTCCAGCTTGAGTCAGGCTTTAACATATGCTAATTAAAAATGCACAGAATTGCCTCTCTATTATTGAAAGTTGCATTACACTAATAATAGTTCTTGTGCAGGAAAGCTGTAATCGTTAACTATTCACCAGTTACTTTTGTTTATTTTTAAAGATGTAACAGTATATATATACAGTAAAAATCACAGGTAATGCTAAACGTAGTTTCACGTATTTATGTGTTTTTTCTTGCTATCTTGTTTAGGTGATTGCTTCCGATGTGCTGCCAGAGAAAATGTTTCTACCAGTGTCAGACCCTAACACCCAACAGACAAAGGCAGAGTCCAGCTGCAATGGGATAAAAAGACCTGATGGTAAGTAGCAGGCCAAATTCAACCTTGTTAATTAACAGCAAGCAATGCTGATTTTTCTATAAAAATGCAGTATAAAATTTTACAGCAGAAAGATTTTAAAAGGGCAGCACATTAAGCTTTTACATTGAGGGGAAAAAAGTATGTGATTTCCTGCTGATTTTGTACGTTTGCCCACTGACAAATAAATGATCAGTCTATAATTGTGATAGTAGGTTTATCTAACCAAAAACATCCAGAAAAACGCATTTTTAAAAAGTCACAAATTGTTTTGCATTTCAATGAGTGAAATAAGTATTTTATCCTCTATCAATCAGAAAGATTTCTGGCTCCTAGGTGTCTTTTCTACAGGTATCGAACTAAGATTGGGAGCACTGTCTTAAAGGGACTCTCTTAAAGCGACTCTCTTAAATGATTTGCTTCTAATCTCAGCTTGTTACCTGTATAAAAGACACCTGTCCACAGAAGCAATCAATCAATCTGATTTCAAATTCTCCACCATGGCCAAGACCAAAGAGCTGTCCAAGGATGTCAGGGACAAGATTGTAGACCTACACAAGGCTGGAATAGGCTACAAGACTGTCGCCAAGCAGCTTGGTGAGAATGTGACAACAGTTAGTGAAACAAATAGAAGAAACACAGAATAAATGTCAGTCTTCGTCAGTCTGGGGCTCCATGCAAGATCTCACCTGGTGGAGTTTTAAAGATCATAAGATCGGTGAGGAATTGGCTCAGAACTACACAGGAGGGATTTCAAGGTAGCTGGGGCCATAGTCACAAAAATACAATTGGTAACACACTACCCAGTGAAGGACTTAAGAGAAGGTCCTCCTCCTCAAGAAAGTACATGTACAGACCCGTCTGAAGTACAAATAAACATCTGAATGATTCAGAGGATTATACTGAAGGTTCTGGATACTAAGGCTAAAGGATTGAGTTGCCAAATAAAGAGGATCTGCAAAGTGGAGTGGGATAAAATCCCTCTTAAGACGTGTGTAAATCTGGTGGCCAACTGTAAAAAATGTCTGACCTCTGTGATTGACAACAAGGGTTTTGCCACCAAGTACTACGTTTTGTTTTGCGAAGGGGTCAAATACTTATTTCACTCATTAAAATACAGATCAATTTATAAATCAGCGAGGGATTAACAGTCCCTTAAATTAAAATGAGTCATATTTAAGAAATTAAAGAAATACTAGAGAATTCACGCTATCAGCAATAATATAACAATAAAGTTTAACTCAGCCAAGTTTGTTCTTACTCTGTGGATTTTAACATGAAATCATGTTTTGTTGTTCTATTAGAAGAAGGTGACGATGAAGAGATGAAAGTGACCACATGCCATCCAGAGTTAGCAAAAACACAAAAGCCACCCTTAGAAGATGCAGAATCCACAAAGGAAAACAATGCTGCTTTCCCTTGCTGGCAGAAAGGCTGTAATAAAGTACTGACATCATCTAGTGCTCTCCAAACACACATCAACCACTTCCACAGCCAGAAAGTACAAATGCCAATTTCTGATCGCCATGTCTACAAATATCGTTGCAGTCAGTGTAGCCTTGCCTTTAAAACTGCTGAAAAACTGCAACAGCATTCTCAGTACCATGCCATCAGGGCTGCCACTATGTGTTGCCTTTGCCAACGCAGCTTTCGAACAATACAGGCTCTGCAGAAGCACTTAGAGACTAGTCATCTTGAGCTTAGTGAGATCCAACTACAACAAATCTGTGGAAGCCTTTTGATGACTGAGGACCTTTTAACTAACGAAGACCAAGGACTTGATGATGAGCAGGGAACCTTTGAGGAGGAAAAGGTGAAAGAAGATGAAGAAAGTGAGCTGGAGGAGAAAATAAGCCCCTCTGACAGTGTACTTAATTTAGCTCGAGAGGAACCCGAACTCAATCAAAAGCCTTTAGTTTTGCCTCTGAGAAAAGGGCCAAACCTCTCGACAGAGAAATTTCTGGACCCGTCAAGACCTTTCAAATGCACAGTGTGCAAAGAATCTTTCACACAAAAGAACATTTTGTTGGTGCACTATAATTCCGTCTCACACTTGCACAAAGTAAAGCGTTCCGTACAGGACACTTCGGCTGCCTTGCCAGAGTCAGTAAGCAGCAGTGCTGACAACAAACCCTTCAAATGTAGCATTTGCAATGTAGCTTACAGCCAGAGCTCCACCTTAGAGATTCATATGCGATCCGTACTACACCAAACCAAAGCTCGTGCAGCTAAACTTGATTCATCAGCTGGTGGCGTAACGTCTGTTAACCCTTTTCTTCGTAAAGTGGCTTCAGATACTGCAACAGCAAGCTTCCCTGCTGTTTTGAAGCCTACAAATGCTATGAACAGCGTAAGTTCAGCTCTTGACCAGACTCAGTTGAAGCACCAACAGAGCAATGAAAACAATGTTGTGTCATCAAGCCAGACTAGCAACATTTCTTCACATTCTGAGGAGACTAAAAAGAAACCAACTGAAAATGTAATGTCAACAACAAACCAACAAAAATTATTACAACAGCAGCAATTACAGCAACAACAGTTAGCACAGGCTCAAGCACAGATTCAGCAAGAACTACAAAAGAAAGCAGCTCTTCTTCAGTCCCATTTGTTTAACCCAGCACTTCTTCACCATTTTCCTATCACAACAGATACCCTCCTTCCTTTGCAGCAGCAGCAACAGCTTTTGCTACCATTTCTCATCCCGGGAGGGGAGTTTCAGATTAACCCTGATCTTAACCTTAAAGAAGCAGAGTTAAACCTCAGCAAAGCAAAGCCTGTAGTGGCTGAAAGTTCTTTAGAGCCATCCCATTATGGTAGCCCTATCACTTGTAAAGAACCACTAAATGGAGTTGCAGCTAGTACTTCCCATCACTCTGTGTCTGTGACTCCAGAGGATAATGTTCCTGTTCCTCAACAAGCCAGTGAACAGACAGTGACCTTTGAGTCACAGACTCAAATGAGTGTGGACGGACACAGTAATAAGAAAACAAAGGAGATCCATAAATCCACCGTATACAATAATAATGATGATTTCAAAGCACAAGACGAGTTTGAGGATGAGGTTGATGATGAGGTTAGTGGAGAATACTTTACAGATTTTATTCCACCGAGGGTAGCTCATGATGCATCTGGAAATGTTTCAAAAGCTTTGTTAGAGAACATAGGGTTTGAGTTAGTCATGCAGTTTAATGAAAATAAGCAGCAGTATCACAGAACTCAGAATGAAATTGTGCCAAATGGACAGACAGAGTTCAACACCAAAGAGGTGCATTATTCAGACTCTGTTGGAAAGCTAGAATGTGAATCCTGTGGGAAGCTTTTTTCAAATGCATTGATACTGAAGAGCCATAAAGAGCATGTACACCAATCTATTTTGCCAATACAGTCAGTAGAGAAATTTGCCAAAGAGTACAGAGAACAATACGACAAGCTTTTCCCTTTTACTCCTTCCACTCCTGACACTTCCCCCTCTTTGCCTTCTCCTGCTTCACCACCACTCGCTCCAACAGATTCAACTCAACAGCAACCTGTGTCATCCACAACCGCAGTTCCTCCCCCTGCTGTCTCAGCTCCCCAAGTTCCATTAGCACAAATCCCCTTACCCATTGACTTGCCACTTTTCCCTCCACTCCTCATGCACCCTATTCCCCTGCCAGCTCTACCACCTCAACTACCTGTACACCTGCCACAAGTTGAGGCTGGTCTGACATCTGATCTAGCCCAGCTTTACCAGCAGCAATTAACTCCAGCTATGTTGCAACAGCAGGGTAAAAGACCTCGAACCAGGATCAATGATGATCAATTAAAAATTTTGCGGCAATACTTTGATATTAATAATTCACCTAATGAAGACCAAGTCCAAGAAATGGCTAACAAATCTGGCTTGCCAAATAAAGTCATCAAGCATTGGTTTAGAAACACACTGTTCAAGGAGCGCCAGCGCAATAAAGACTCTCCATATAACTTCAACAATCCACCCATAACAACTTTAGAAGATGTCAGAGTGGATTCCAGGCCGTCCTCTCCTGAACTTTCAAGACAAGAGATTTCAGGGGGAAAAAGGTCCTCAAGGACCAGATTTACTGACTACCAGCTAAGGGTACTTCAAGATTTTTTTGATGCCAATGCTTATCCTAAAGATGATGAATTTGAGCAACTTTCAAACCTACTTAACCTTCCTACTCGTGTCATTGTGGTGTGGTTTCAAAATGCACGTCAGAAAGCCAGGAAAAGCTATGAGAACCAAGGTGAAGGAGCAAAAGACAGTGAACGCAGAGATCTTTCTAATGACCGGTATATTCGTACTGCCAACAGCAGCTATGAGTGCAAAAAATGCAACAAGATGTTTCAGCGCATTTTTGATCTTATCATTCATCAGAAAAAAGTGTGCTATAAGGATGAAAACGATGAATTGTCCAGACATGAAAGCGAACATTTATTTGATTTTAAACCTTTCAGCCCAACTGACACCTCAAGTCTAAATCCACCACCCTCTGACTCTAACACCTCAAATAATAGTGAGTTATGCACAGATGAAAAGTCTACTGACAAAGATCAGCCAGACCCTGTCACTGATTCTGTTACTGGGGAATTTAAACTGATGAAAGAAGCATCTTGTAGCCCTGAACAGTGTATTGAAAATTCAAATCTTGAAGTGACAGATAAACAGACAAAATGTCCTAATAAGGATAATATACAGTCATCCTCTAAAAGTTCCTCACCCTCACTAACTCAACACCAGAAGAATAACCCATCTATGACCCAGACAAGCCCAGTTCCATCACAGAGTTCTCAAATAACTTCAGCAAATCTTTCTTCTCAGCAACAACTAAATCAAGCACCGCAGATGTCTCCCTACCATTGCATTCAGTGTAAATTGAGCTTCCCATCTTTTGAACATTGGCAAGAACATCAACAGATGCACTTCCTTGTTGCTCAAAATCATTTTGTTCCGTCACAATTCCTAGACCGCGCCATGGATATTCCCCTTATGCTTTTTGACTCAAATAATCCGCTAATGGCAAGGCACCTTACCGGGGCTTTTCCACAGATTTCACTCAATTCACCTACAAGTGCAGCCATTCCTGACTCAACTATAAACTCCTTAAAGAGGAGGCTTGAGCCCAAATCTGGAAATAGTGCTGTAGAAAACGACTGGGAACACAGCGGAGATGATTCCCAGAGGGACAAGCGAATGAGGACCACCATCACTCCAGAACAGCTGGAGATATTATACCAGAAATACCTCTTAGATTCCAATCCAACTCGGCAAATGCTCGACCACATTTCTCAGGAAGTGAGCCTTAAGAAAAGAGTAGTACAAGTGTGGTTCCAGAACACTCGAGCTCGTGAAAGAAAAGGACAGTTTCGTGGTCTGGGTCCAGCATTAGCCCATCGTCGCTGTCCATTTTGTCGCGCACTCTTTAAGGCACAAACTGCGCTTGATGCTCATATCCGTTCACGGCACTGGCATGAAGCAAAGAATGCAGGATTTAGTATCGCAGTCGCTGGTATGACCCAAGACCAGGAAGGCTCTCAAATGAAAATGGACTTGTTAAATTGTTCTAACTCTTCACAGATGCCCAACACAAGTGATATGCTAAATGGTCCAGACTCTCCAACTTGTAAAAGTGTGGAACCATCTTCACATGAACAGGGTCCTAGTACAAAGTCCTTAGTAAATGGAGAAGTGAATGAATTAGAAGGTTCATCCTGCTCAGTCCAACAGTCTTTTGAATGTGGCAACCTAGTTAAACCTAAAGTCACCCCAATACATGGTGTCCCTAATGGAACCATTACTGATGAAGAGAACTACTCTGAAGGAAAACAGAATAGCGTTGATCACTTTTCCTTTAGCTCTGAGAGAGAGGCTTCTTCAGAAAATGAAGACAAGATGTCATCAGGGCTGCTTAGCCCTGCAATGAGTTTCAATGCAAAAGATTGTGAGAATGATATGGTCTTGGATTATAGCGAGAACTCAAGTTTAGCTGACCCTGCATCTCCTGGAGGATCCAATAGTCAAAACTTTGACAGTGATAGACTGGGTCAAAAACGCTATCGCACTCAGCTAAGCAACTTGCAAGTTAAAGTGCTTAAAGCTTGTTTCAGTGACTACAAAACCCCTACCATGTTGGAGTGTGAAACTTTGGGAAATGACATTGGCCTTGGCAAAAGGGTAGTACAGGTCTGGTTTCAGAATGCACGTGCTAAGGAAAAAAAAGCTAAGCTTAGCCTTGCCAAGCAATTTGGCACAGAGAGTTCATCTACAGACAGACCCAAGACAGAATGTACTCTGTGCTGTGTTAAATACAGTGGTTGTCTGGCTGTGCGGGACCATGTTTTTTCCCAGCAACATCTCGCTAAAGTAAAGGAAGCCCTAGGAGGACAAACAGACAGAGACAGGGAATTTGTTGATTTTGCAAGTGTTCGTCATCTGGTGACTGAACAAGAAATTAATTCTCTGAAGAAGGCAGATGGCATCATGGCAGTTGCCCAAACACAGTCTGCAGAGAGTTTAGCAGCATCCGGTCACACTACCTCTCAGTTTTCAAACCTACAGACTTCTGGTGAACCAGAGACTGGCAGCAAGTCATTATCAAATGCAGGTATTGAATTTTAAATAAAATATTTTCTCTTTCATGAAATTAACTGTATTGTTAAACTAACTAAATATGACTATAAAATACAATTTGTTTCTACATTATGGTTTCTCTGCACTGGTTCTAAATTTCATTCTTTTGACTTTTGTAGATCCTACTGATGCCCCGTCAAATGGTCTGATCAGCAAGTCTAACACGACATCTTCATCCACATCAGCTGGCATTGACAAAGCCCCAGTCAGCGTGAACAATTCTGTCTCAATCCCGAATCGTATAGAGTCTGAATTGCAGCTCCAGTTGTCCAAAGGGAGCAACTCTGAAAATAGCAAGAATCTCGCTGAAAAGCTTGAAAGGGCTTCTGTTGATCGTGCTACTCATTCAGACTCGTCTTTCAAAAAGGAAAAACAAGACTCCTTAACACCAGCTGCATCTACACCAAAACCTGTTAAGGATCACAGCATTGATCAGGGTCAGGTGCAGGCTCTGCAAGCAGATCAGACTCCCTTGCTTACCAACCCTCTTCTGCCCTGTCTTATGCCAGGATTCCCTCCAATGTTCTCTCCACAGATTTCCACAGCTCTCACTGGAAGCTTTTTGCAGCCCATGTTTGGCATGGACGGTCTGTTTCCTTACAGCCCAGTCCTGCCACAGGCTTTAATGGGGTTGTCCCCTGGCTCCATTCTTCAACAATATCAGCACAATTTGCAGGGTGCATTAATGCATCATAGGCTGCAGCTCCAAAAAAAACAACTATTGCAGCAATCCAAAAAAACAAAGACTAGCCAAATCTCTGCCACAACACACTCTCAGGGTATGGCGTATAACAATGACCTTGTCTTGAATTTATCCAAACCGGAAGAAAAGCAAGCCAGCTCAGATGAGGAGGGTTCCTTATTTTTTTCCTCTGGCACCACTAAGCAGCTGGATGATAGTTTCCTGATTAGCCAATGTATTGTCTCCAAAGGGCCACCTAGAGAAGGAGGTAAAGATGTTTGTCTATATGACTGCCTTGTCTGTGAGATTTCTCTTAAAGGGAATGAAGAGCTCATTCAGCACCTGGATAACCGTCATCACAGACAGAGAGCAGTGGAGCAACTGAATGCCAAAGAGCATGCCTCTCGCCTCTTACCTCACATTAGTCCCTCATCTACCTCGCAGCCAAACCCTCTAAGCAACCCAGTATCCCCTTCCCTGCCTAAAAAGTCTGCTTCAGAAAGTCCATCTACCATTTCCTGCCTACCCAGACCAACTGATAAGTGTTCCCTAACTCCATCGACTTCTACAGCTTTATCTGGGGCCGCACAATCCGGTTGTAACACAGCGTCTCCTTCAGTACAAGTTTCCTTACCTCAAGCCTGATTGGCAATGTAATTAGTTTAAAACCAATAGACTCTGCTGGTGGAGGTTTCGCCAATGATGGAGCAGCAGAGGAGAAAAAGTCCTCATAGTATCCAGCAGCCAAAGGCTCCATGCAGACTGTTACAGTTATAGCTGTAATTTTATCTGCCTTGCCACAGACTTATTGTGTTAGTTTGAAAAAACAAAACAAAAGGAGAATGGATGACTGAAAAAAAAATTAAATAATTGAGAAAACATGAAACAAAAACCTAGTGTTAGTTTAAAAGACTTTTTAAACGGACTGAATCCTGAAGGATATACCTTACGTTTCCAATGCTTGTAACCAAAAAAAAGTGTCAGTAGATTGTTTTCTCATGTCAATATGCTGGTCAATTTAAACTTGAGAATATGTAAACACTGTTTGGAAACTGAAGCGTGCACAGCTAAAGACTGGAGTAGAACCTAAGACCTAAGATGGTTTTATAATTACCTAATGACTAACTAACCAAAAGTCTCTTTGTTCTTTATGTTTTAAATACACAAAAACAAGTTTAACCGCCACTTACGTGTTAAGATAAAGTAATATTGGCTCACTAAACTAATTTAATGTATTTTAATGTTGTCTACTCTCAGGTCAACATGTATTCATTTTCTGCTACTGAACATTGGTGTTTGAGAAACGTAGTTCAGTTGCATACAAACAGAAAATCCCAAAAAAAAAAAAAGAATTGTTAGTAATGAAAATGTTCCAACTTGGTTTGCATTATTGTTGAATATTATAAATGTGTTTTTTTTCTCCTTTTTTTCAAAACTGGACAAGTGTTTGTCCAGTCCAGACACAAAGATTAATGCAGACTTTAATTGTGAGCAAAAGGATAGATTTTTATTGGGTTGGGCGGGGAGGGAAGGGGGGCATTGTGTTAATGATAGAAACATGTATTGACATTTTGGTGTTGCGTAGCTTGTTGAATTTGATGACTTAAGTGTATGGTAGATTTGAAAAAGAAAGTACTTGTATATTTAATTTTTTTACCTTCCCAGTCAAATACACTTGAGGTTTCTTCCAGCCATGCCAATGTAAAAAAATGACATTTTACCCCTTCTAATGTAGTCTAACATTGTTACTGTACAACCTTCCCTCCTGCACTGAGCCAAGGGAAAAGACCATATCTGTAAATGAATTTCTGTTAATGCAGATTTTTAAAAAAATGTTCTTAGTTTGGTTGTCTTTTAAACCGTCTTTAATTTGTGCACTTAAACTTTTTTAGCCCTCTTTACCGTAACTCCCTCTTTTTTACTTTAAAAATGTACTTTCTTACTCCTCTTCAAGGATGTATTATTTGTTTTTGCTTTTCTGAATGTTTCTGCACTTGCCATATATGGTGACAACAACAATAATGTAACTGATAAATACAATAACTCACAGTATTGCTTTAATGGAAAATCCAAAGATAACGTACCATTGGTGCATACAAAGGATGGGGAAAAACTCTATATTTGAGAATAAATATTACTGTTTTTAAGGATCAAAGGAACCTTTTTAGATGATGGAGCCAGCTATGAGAAAACTGTTGAAACTTTAAACATTTGTGACCTCGTATATAAAACAAACCGAAAAAACCAAAAACCCCGAAGCTTCTTTGCTGAGGGAATGGGACCGAACCGTAGTTCAGCCATTGCAGTTTGTAAAATAGATGGAGATGGTTCACTTTAACGTCTCCGTGACTGGCCTGTCATTTTTTTTGTTCTGTTCTGTTTATCCTTATTTTTGTTTGTTTGTTTGTTCTATTATATGTACTGGGGTTTATTTTTGACGAAACACAGTGTGCTGCTAATGTAGTTTTGTATTGACACTAAGATGCATGCTTGATTTCGCTTTTTTGCTGAAGCTTTAATGGCTACGGACGGTAGCCGGAGCCCCCTTGTCCCTTCATCTCGCTGCAGCTCTGCCCACACACTTCTCCAAGACTACTGTGAAGACTGTGAATGAATATCCATGGATCGTATTTTTTCTTTTTCACCTTTTAAGAGCAACCAATGTTAAAACCCCAACCAACAAAAGTTTAAAAACCAATGATGTTATATTTATACAAAGTTTGCATTCCAAATATCTCATCGTTTCCAATGTTTTTTTTTCCCCCTATGTCCTTCTGAATAGGCGAACGGTCTGTTTGTTCTCATATCCGAGTCTGGACTTGATGTGAAAGACTCTTGTTTACTGTACGTGCTCCTGGGAATGTTGTTACTGTTGCAATTGCCAAATAATGTACATGTTCATTATGCACTTGTGTTTCTAATGCGAGTCAGTGTCTCTCCCGTCCTCTCTTATACCAAGCATTCGAGTTCAATAAAGTCTGTTTCATTTTACTAGACCATAACATAGTTCTGGCCCATTTTGGTGTTCATGGTTTATTAGCGATAAAAATGGGGTAATGGATTTAAAGAATATTTTTCTGGTTTTATTTCTAAAAAAATTGGACTGACATCTTATTTAAATTTCTAAGCATTTCATATAGCGCTGCTTATCTGCTTGCCAGTAACCAGATTACTGTACAATGAAGTTGTAGGAAACGGGCGATCACCAAGAGGATTGGAAATCAATGGAGGTTAACAGGGACAAAATCAATGGAGCTTCGGTTCAAAGAGAAATTCAAGTTCATGGCCATGTTTTAGTAATTCAGTGCAGGATAAATAGTAGATTTCGGTGGTTGTCGATAGAAAATATGCTTTTTTTTTTTAAACAAAAACTACAGCTTTGATTAACAGAAAGGATTTATTTCATTTCCTAGTAGCAAATTATATTAGGTTAGGTGCAGCCTAGCATTAATTAGGTGTATTAATAATTATGTCCAAGGAAGGTCCCTACAAAGATAGTAAAATCAAAAGCATGTGTGACATGATGTTACGTTAGCTGAGGCTGCAATTGCAGTAAAAAAGAATGCAGACATTTATCTGTGTGTGTGTGTGTGTGAAAGAGAGAGAGAGAGAGATTGCCTGTTGGGATGCTGGGAGATGAGGTCTAAATTACATCTCACCTCCGAATGATTTCTTCGCATCTCATTAACAGGGAAGCAGAGGGGAAAAGGGAGGGGGGTTAAAGCTGAGGGGGGAACACTAGAAACGCTTGAAAGAGAGCAGTTGATTGCGTTTGTAAGAGAGCAGTCAGTCACAGGCACTTTGTTTCCACATCAACGCCTTCAAAAAAGGCTTTTGAAAACAAATACCCGTCCGATATCAGACATCGATGCAGAAATAAGTTGGTTGGGGAATCAAAATAAAAAAACAAACAAGATGGACGTTTTTTGATGTTAAAGGAACATTTTGTAACCTGCACTTATAACGTGCACTCGGTATAATCCGGGGTTAATGATGAAATTTAATCAATACACACCCATTACGTCTTAGCTTTAAAGAGCCCCACCCCCACCCCATGAATCCTTAAGCTGTTTATCCCCTCATCAGCATCACAAGCCAGAGATGAGTCTGGTTAAAAAAAAAAGGGAGGGGGTAGTTGGCTGGGTTGGCCAGCAGGAAGAGTGTCATTGGCTACTGCAGAAGGTTAATTGACTTTGTGTTTAACATGCTAAATTATTCCAGTTTGCCTGCATGGCATTAGCATTAGAGGACCTCTCTTACTGCCGAGGTCAGTCAGGACCAGTCGTTAATTAAACTAGTGACATTTAACCAGATGAGTTTCCTTTGAGCGAGGATGATATTATTAATATTAACAACCTCATGTGAATAAAAGCCGTGTATTTTAATAGTACAACCCAGATCGGATCGTCTTTATGCGGCAAGATTTTTTAAAAATTGAGTGTCGAAATCCCCTGAAGCAGAGACGCAGCACAGCTCTGAGATACGGCAGACATTTTGTGCCTAAAACCGTGGGTCGTTTAGGCAGACATGTTGTGCGTGTAGCGGTGTGTAGTAAACGCTAAAAGATATCAGCACCTGCTTTAACTGCAGCAAATTAGATTTTGAGAAAAAAGACTAAAAAAAAAGAAGCTCTGAAGGTAATTGATGTTTTGTAGGACATTGGGATAAAGCTCATGAAGAGACGCTCATTCTTTTCATCTTAACTCGGTTTTCTGGCGCAGGGTTGTAAAAATGATGATGGATGGATTTTAATTTCACAGCGCATGCTGATCAGCCAGTGAAATACATCTCGAGCGATTAGCCAGCACAGGTATAAGTGCTCGAGGATGAGAGGAGGCAGAAAAAGAAGCATGCTGTAGCTACTGCATGAGTGTAAACCTTCCCTCCCTCTATTTCTTTCCTTTCTTCCTCCATCCCTCCCCCCTCTCGCTGGTATTAATATTGGCTAAGACGGGGCCATGGTGGTGATTTCAGCTCCTCTCTGCCTCTGATAGATGGCTCTTACTGATATATGATGTATGATGCACGTGTAGAAAGGCCAGCTCATCTTTATGCATGAGCCTCGCAATGTCATTTCCTTTTAAAGTGGCAGAACCCATATCCTCAGCGTTGGATTTTTTATTTTTTTTTAAAGCTAACATACGTACGGTCGTTTTAATTCTCCAAGACGGCTTTCCAATTATTTCTAATCCGCTGGATTAATGAAGGTTGCAATACACTGAACTTGCTCGCGTATTGTTTGCTTCTGATCTCATGATATGTTTTGCACAGAAGATTAGCTCGCACTGGCATCACCATTATTTTTCGGTCGTGTCATTAATGAACTGGCCGAGTGTGCACCGTGCTCCATGTCGTCTCTCTTCACTGAAGCGGTTTTCGCTTGTTATAATGATCTTCTAGAAACTAAGATGCTACTGTAAACCGGGTCCTGCTCATTAAATCCTAGCAGTGCCAGTAAGCTAGGGAGGGGTGTGAATAATACTCTCTAAACCTTTAAGCCACAACACGCACTATAACACGTACAGTAGTTGTTTTTTTTTTAATTCCGGAAATTTCCACAACCTGTTTTTAACCTCTGTCTGTCTTTTTTATTCACTTTTCCCCATCTGAGAGCATTAGTTTGCTGTCTTAGACGTAGAAAGAACCTGGCCTCCTATCTGTCTCTGAAATGACTTTTTAATGGCCAACTGGATTTGCTCATCTATCAGAGGCCTGGGCCTTTCCTGATTCTCAGATAAACTCTAATGGATTCGGTCTCTAATGTTCACACACTCACCATAGTTCATGTGTAGCATGCGGAAAAAGATAAAGTAGTCGAAGCTGTTTTGTTTTGTACCAAAAAAAAAACATTAGATACTTTTCTGTTCTATTTTAAAGTGTGTTGCCCTGGAATTGCATATAAACTTGAAAACAAATGATATCATGTGACCAACGCAAGCAAAAATAATATAATATTGAAATAAATATTGCATATCTGGGGTGACCCCTGCGTTTGCCCAATGACAGCTGGGATAGACTCCAGCAGATCCCTGTGACCCCGATTAAGAATATGTGGGTATAGACAATAGATGGATGGTTGAAATATATTACATTTACAATTTATTATGTGTAAATCTACATGTGAAAGTAAGTAACCGTGTGTGTGTGTGTTTGTGTGTGTGTGTGGAGGAGTGAGGGGAGGGCGGTTCCTTAAAAAAATTTTTGTTTTTAAAAAAAGCTATTTGTTGTCATGTACAAATGAAAGCATTCGATTCGATATAAAAAAAAAAGTGAAAAATGTGTGAAAGAAACATCACCTGATTATTTACATGACGTTTCTGCTCCATTTTAGCCTGTAGCATTAGCTACATCTCATTACTATAAATAACGTAAAGTAACACTAACAAACTGTAAAAAGGTTATTATTATTATTCATCTTTATACCACTGAGCTGCAACGCATCACAAGCAGCAATGATGATGGTGGTGGTGGGGGGAGGGGTTAATTTTTTGTAAGAAAGTCGTCCGTGTGAAATGAGATGCTAATCAGAAGCAGCAGGAGCGTGAACAGGCCGCGCGTGGCCACCGTGAATATCTCACGCTGATGCTGATGTGATAAATTATGCTAAATCTCGGACCCCGTGTGTGTGTGTGTGTGTGTAAAAGAGCTGAGATGAGCGCAGGCGTTTGCAGTCAAAGCCGCAAGGAGAGGGCCAAGATAGATGAATGTGCATGCTGCAGAGATCAGGAAAGGCTAAAGAGGAAGTGGAAAAGAGTAGTAAGTAGGTGTAAGAGTGTGAAAATGCGAACAGGGTAGTTGTACTGGAGGAGTAGGGAAGGGAGGGCTGGAGAGATGGAGGGAGGGTGTGGAAAGTCATTACCATGAGAAAAGACGGCTGCATAGTAATAGTAGTAGTGCAGCTCTGTCCGGGGTTGATAACAGTCAGAAGTGTGCCAGACAAACATACACTTAATGATACATGACATCTCACCAGGTGGCAGCCAGGAACCACATGTCTTTAGTTTTTTCTCTTTCTTTCTCTGTTCAGTTCTTTCTTTTTTCCACGAGTGTGTAACTTGCGTCTTTGTAACCCCTCGTTTCTGAGTTTGTAACAGACAGGCGATTCGTGTTTTTACTAATTGTTATTCAACAATACCGTCGCAATATTTTTCCTGCACCGCTCGGCGACGGCGCACAGAATATTTTAATATAATTTTATATTAGCAACCCCCCCCCACACACACACACCTTTTCCATCTCATATACACATCCACGTACTGTCACTTCTTCATTATGCATGATGGATAGCCCAATTTAAAAAGCTGCTGAGAGAGTCTAATTTAGGCATGAGATTTTTAACGAGATTAAACATCTCACATTCATAGCGGGTAATCGATGCGGACGTTTCTATCATACACACACTTCTCCCGGCTCATTGTTTACACACACATTTAAATACATCCGTCAGGGCGTAATTACATTAAGGTCACCAGTGCCGCTCGGTCACTCCTTTGTTTTTAGACGCTGTTTTTGCACAAGTGCGTCACATTTTAATTCCGAATTGGTTTCGTTTTATAAATCATAACTGCAAGAGGAGGAGTCGTATTCCCCTTTTTTATTAACCCCATCACTATTGTTTCCATGAGTCACATGACTTCCTTGGCTGTTTCAGGCCTGCAGAGCGAGGCATGATTTATTTGAGTTATGTGTGGATGTCCAGTTGCAGAATAGCCCATTGTGTTCATCACAAAAGAGAAAGGCCAGCCTCAGCAGCCGGGCAGATGGCACATTTTAGTATTAGAGACAATAGTGTTCACCCGGACCTTCTATTAAGGAAAGCACCAAGCTGCATACTAATCACGCATACATTACGGCAGCGGCCACAAGCCACACATCAGGGGTTTTACATCTCCTTAACATAAAATTTCATGTGGAATTATTATAGCTTAATATGAGTATAGCTTTTTTTTTTCCCTTTTTCTGTTCAGAAAGATTGATGAGGCTCCTTTTCTTCATAAGCAACGTACAAACGGGACGGAATCTTAGAACAACTTGTTAGATTTTAACGACGCTCTAAATGATCCGAACGAAATATTACATATAAAATCACCCCAAAATTGATTTGGCATGCACAAAAGTTGTAAATTTTGACTACTTCAAGGCGTATCCCACATAAGAGCTGTTTTATATCTATTTCACAGCAGATTTCCTCTCCTCCCCCTTTCAGCAGGTGCAATTTAATGAGATGCAAATGAGACATGCATACAGCCAATCTCATGTGCGATGATTAAGCACAGGATATTAACCGTTCTCTCCCTCCTTTTAATTTGGTTAATTCCATCTTCTGTTCTGTCCCTTCATCATACAACTGGTGCAACAGTCGTATCCACAAGGGGGGAAAAAAAGAGCTTAAGTATCCTCGGGATTTATCCTCCATGTTGTTTCTTCTGAAAAGATGAAGGAAAAAATTGCCAGTGCTTTAAGTCAAATAATAGAAAAAACACCATTTTGAGTTATCTCTCTCTTCGACTGCACACGCCCCCTTTTTTGTCCCTTTGAAGCCATTTGCATAATGAAGATAAGGTGAAATTAAGATCCCCAACCGAGCTGGGAACACGGATGATTCGAACCCCATTAACGCGACCATATTAGCATATTACCACTTAAATCCTGCTTAAATGCTTTACCTAAAAAAAAAAAAAATCAGGCGTGACGAACGAGTTTGCTAATTTCGCCGTCTTTGTGGTGTTTGTTTTTTTTCGAGTCGCCTTAAGCAGGATTTCTTCGGTAAACAATGCAAATTCCAAATAGAAATGTTCTAATTGTTGCCAGCCGTCACCCTCAAGGCATGGATGTAAGCAGATGATGCCAATGCAACATCCTGCCATGAAGCAGAAATATGTGGAAATCCCTCCCTTTTGAGAGATGAGTGAAGGATGGAGAGATGGGAGAGAGAGAGAGAAAGAAATATGCATTATTCATACACCAAAGTCATGTCAAGCATCCCGACTGAGAATCTTACAGGATCTCAGAATGACAACAGCGTCACATTGTTACTCTAGGCACATGTTCATCAGGTGGTCAAAAACTTCCAGGTTAAATCCAGGGAGTCCAGAGTATCTCCGTCATCCTATTTTTAATTATTTATTTCTTTGTTCTGTCACACATTTAAAAGAGTGATGATGCCTCCATTTTAGCTGAATCATTGTTGAGTAATAAATCCAAGGCCTTCCTGTTTCTCCTCCCAATCACTCTGTCTCCTCCCCCAGTTTGAACCTTTTCCCACATTCCATCATACAAAGCTGGTGACGATGCGGAATTGTCCCTCACTTGAACTGCACACTACACCATTTTTGCCACCATATTGCCAACGGCACAGTCGGCTGGCATTCCTTCACTGATCCGTCCTCGCCCGTCGCTCCTGTTTTCACACTCGTTGCTTTCACATTCCTTCATCACCACCAAATCTGTCATCCTAATTAACCCAACAAACTCCACCGGTGTTAATTAAGCTGTCGGATCAGACTGTTTGTCGCGCTTTTGTTTTCTGGTTCTCGTCCCTCGGGCTCTTTGTCTTTGCCAAGCGGCACGTGTCAGGAGCCATCGCTGCGGAGACACGCTGGCACCGTGCCATTCTTGAAACGATGCCATGATTCGGGAACCAGACGGCACAGCAGAGATCCTGGCACACCGCCGAACATTAGCGAGTGCCGATGCAGGGTGCCAACAAAAATACGCTCAGAGAAATACCTATGCATGCGTCCGTGCCACGTCTTGGAGGTATCGATGACTAGCGTGTGTAGAGAGGAACCGTGATGGTACGCAGACTATGTGAAGAGGTGTTGAGACACGATAGCTGGAAATATCTTCCTCGAAACCTTCTTCTGGAATGTTCTCAATTCCTGAAAAAAACACAAAACGTTAGTACGAGACCATATATGTCGTCACATACTTGTGTAAACACCCAAACCCAAAACTTACACTTTGGATGTTTGGAAGTGTCGGATGAAAACCGGAACCGGCTTGAACTTTTTTCTAACTTTAACCTTCCATCATTTGTTCTCACAAATCACTTCTCTGTTAGTGATGGCAGCTGGTTGACGACTCTTTCTCTTTCTGTCTCTCCTCCCTTCCTCTCACTGATGCCCGCGTGCCTACACTCGCTCGCTAGCACCGGCGCTGAGTGGATGGCACTGTGCCAACCTCACACGACCGCCGAGCTCATTCGCCGCTCCGCATCAGGCCCCCCCCCCCGCAGCCTCTCATTTTACCTAACAAGAACTCGTTACCTTCTTCTATCTCAACTTCTCTGGTTTCCATTTTTTGTCTGTGTTTCCTCGCCCTTTTGATGAACGCACATAAACACAGGCGGGATCTCGAGCGGTTAAACGCTCTATAGTCTTTCTTTTCATATCTGAACAGATGGCTTTGCTGTGGATGTGATTAGTTCACCCATTAATACACAGATTCCTGATTCCAAACTCCCGTCAAGTAGGCCTCAACAAGTTGTCCTTCTGTCCGCTTAATCTTTTCTTTTTTCTTTTTGCTTTATTCAGCAAACTGAGCGTGAAGCCCCTTGAAACAGGAGGCAACCACGATGCAAATTACTTTATTAGCAAGTGAGTGAATAGCATGAATATGCAAAGTCGTGTGTAATTTATGCGTATGTTACAAAACAACACAACGTCCATCATTCATCAGAAATAAAGGTATGAAACTCTGGGGCACAGATGCTTTGCCAATAGAGTGGTACCTGCAAGAGTGCATCTTTTGTATAGGCCCAGTTGTAGAATATAATTACACAGGAACATCTACACAGTCTGCTTACACTGTACAACGTATAATTCAACTTTCTTTTGCAGTTGTTGCTCGTCAGACTGTACAATCCCCATATAGGATCTCAGTTGTTATAATATCAGACTGTATGACAGTCAACACGCATCAAAAATAGACGCAAGAAGACTCATCCAGCGTTCAAAGTCATCGATCTGTGACAAGTTATTTAATCTGCGTAACTTCGCGAAACAGTAGCCAACAGCAAACAAAAACCTATATAAAAGATTGTGTAGCGGTAATTTTTGCTCATAGCACATAACTCAATACGTTTATTTTCTTGCTGTTTTATCCACCGAATTCGCTTGTACATTTTTCCGAGGTGGTTTGAAGTTGTCACGCTAATTATTTTCGGCACTATTATCAGTTCTCGGTTTGACGGTCAGGAGAAGTCACACTGCAGAAAAAAAGTCTGAAACTTCTGAAACTGATAGAATTTTGTTGTTGGTAAATAGAAACAGTTGCAACGACTATTAATCGTCTGTCAGTGAACACGTCGAACTAGCAATCAAAGACAACAGATTTTAGCGTAGGATTATAAGAATCTTTTAGGAATTGTTGCAGACAAAAAAATCTGTGCCACAGTGTAAACATGCCATTGTTTGATATAATTTTCCTGGTGCCGGATAAAAAACGTGACTGTGATTGCTTACAATAATTAAAAAAAATGAAAATGTGTCCGAACCGTGAGAATCTTGAGATGTATGAAAGAAAATTAGGTGTGACTTATTTGTAATCTGTGTAAATAATAATTGTAATGTTTCACAAGGCAAAAATCAAAGCACAAAATTAAGAAAAGAGAAAATCAAATGCAAGATAATGCTGAACCTTTCAGTTATTTAAAGAAAGAATGTGGAAGTAATACAGTCTCCAACAGCCAGATCCGTCAATCATATAGTGCGTTTTATTAAAAGAAGCATTTTAATCATATAAGATGGAAATGTTACTACCAATTACTCCCCGTACTCATACCTTTCTTTTAAACTTCCTTCTTATCTTCCTGCTTTACATTTTTTGACACATGGTAGGAATTTTATGATTTTTATGTGATAAAAATAAGAAACTACAGTTGAAAAGTGTTTATTTACATGTTATGGTTATTTATTTAGAAATAATTTTACTCTCTCTCTCTCTCTCTATATATATATATATATAGTACACACATTATACACACATTTTACACTCTATAGTCACAGTCACCTCCGGATTGCTCATTAGGGACAACCTTACACTATTCACTGTTACTGTATTCTGTGTAAACTGCTTTGAGACAAATGTCCATTGTTAAAAGTGCTATAAAAATAAAATTCAATTCAATTCAATTCAATTTAATTCAATTCAATAAAAGTATAGGGACCCCTGACCATCACATTAATCTGTGTTTCTTTTAAACCCCCTTTTTCATTTTTTCTTATTTATACTTCTTTAAAATTCACACCTCTAGTAAATCTTTTCACTAAATTTGTATGCATGATTTTTTTTAGTCAACCACAACAGCATTCACGAGTTCAGACACTAATGTTGGCTTAAGGATGTCTGGGGTGCTTTCAGCATTTATACCAAAGGTGTTCAGTGCGGGTATAAAATCAGAATTTTGTGCCCAACACTTTTTCCTCTCCAAGCAGTTTTTCCTCTCCAATCAGAACACAGCATGTGTTCATGGAGATCAGGGGTTTTGTGCACATGGGTATTGTCATGCTAGTACAGGGTTTGAAGTGAAGTGAATAATGCAATGCTTTAACATACAAAGATGTTCTAAACAACCTTGTGCTTCCAGAATGTGTGTCAGCAGTTTGGCTACATAGTGTATATATTATATAATCCAAAAAAATCATTAATGTGCTTGTCCACATGATTTTTTTTCCTTTTTTGATTTTTGTGCTTGTACCTTAAATAAGATTAAAGGTTTACTGGTGATCAGGTGAACCGGTAGCAATTGCCACTACTGTAACTGTACATGAAGATTTGAGCATCAGTGTTCCTGTAAAAAGATCACTGTTACAGATATAATAATAACAATTCTAATATAATCCTGTTATTAATGACAAACACAATGAATATACCACAAATATTTTCATTTTATTTAATATTTTTCTAAAGAACATCTGTATTTTAATTGTGTAAATCAAATGTGGTGCCCTGAAATATTTATCATGGGGTCAATAAATCGGAACTGTATTTAACAGGAGTGCCGGTTTTGCTTGTGAACTGAAACATCACATATTACAATTACATCATCTTTTTTTTTCAACCTTAATTTTAATGTCTCTTAGAGAAGGAAGCACACATACACACACTTACAGACGCACACACTTACAGAATGACTTACAGTAATGGGTACTAGCAGGACCCTGCGGTATATAAATCCCGTTTCCCATCAGCCCCCTGGCCTAACCTTTGACCTAAAGAGTCGTATGGTTTTCAAGAAGGTGTGCGGCTGACCTGGTCGATAGATACAAGGTCTCTGCTCCTCTACATCATATTATTCTCACATCTCTCTCTCTATTAATGGGACAGAGAGAGTAAATCTCTCGCTTTCCTTATCTGTTTTCATCTGTCTTACTAACAGAGAGAGAGAGCGAGATAGAGAGAGAGAGAAGAAGAAGAAGCTTGGGGAAATATTAAGAACGGCATGGAATTACAATTGCCATGCGTGTCACGAGGCCTTCAGGTAGCGTTGCCATGGAGATCAACATGAGTGTAGATGTGCTAATATGCAAAGGTATCATATTTGATGTGGACGGTGTGTGTTTGTGTGTGCAAGCATGTATTAATAGTCCGAAGTGCATAAAGGTAAGATTTTCAAAGCTGCATTTTTTTTTTACTGATTTACAGCTTTACAAAACATGAGAACATAAACTGGAAAATGTTTCATGCTTTAAGTATAAATTCTAAGCCAGAGAATATCTAAAGCTAATAATTAGCCTGTATTTAAACATAACAAAAAGCATCCTTGTTGTGATAGAATTCATCTTTTAGTTTTGGGACTGTCACTGATCAGAAGATTGTGGGTTTGATTCCAATCCAAAGGTCCACCAATCTGCCACCTGCTCAAGTGGGTTTAAAAAAAGGACGTTGCTCTGGATAAGGGTGTCTGTGAAATGCCACAACATATAAATAAAAAAAATCACTAAAATGACTGCCTGATTTATTTATATAAAATAATTGTATTTAGAATCTGCTTTAAACTGTTCGATAGGTACAGTGTGACTCTATCCAGTGTGTATAGATTGATAGATCACAAGACCTTTCCTAGAACAAATCTACCATCTTACTACCATCTACCATCTTACTTTTTTTACATGCCATGCTGTCGTCCTTTTGCACTTACTTTATTAAACCAACAGAATGCAATGAAAAAAGAGAAAATAACAAGTACAAAAGTAGAGTCGCATGTCCAGCTAATGTCTGGCATGTGACGTCCACTCCTGCAACGGTTCTAGGGGTAACAGAACCCAGCATCATGACGTCCATGATTCATAGGAGAAAGAAATGTGTGTTTTTTATATAAACAGCTCAGTGATAAAATCAAGGGAACAAGAGCACTTTGTTGTAAGGTTTATATGAAGCGATATCCCACTAGGCCACCAGAGGGCACTTCAGAACTTTTGAGTGTTTATTAGTCATGTGCCTTCTGTCATGCCCTTGTCATTGGTTAATTGTTCCCTCATTATGTACAGGTGTTGCTTGTTACCCCCAGTTAGTCTGTGTATTTATACCCCTGTGTTTAAGCTTGCGTGAACAGGTGCTAAGGCTGTTATCATAGCCTCCTATGCTAAGGCTATGCTAAGGCTATGCTAAGGCTATGCTAAGGCTATGCTAAGGCTATGCTAATCCCTTTTCTAAGTCTTTGTTAGTTCCTTATCTGTTAATAAAGTTCTGTGGGATCATATCTCATTGTCCCTTGCGTTCATCTCCAATCCAACCCCAACCCCTGACAGTTGTAGGCTTTAGTCTAACATGTAACTCCCACTTAATATGCAAAAATAATTGTTGCGCTAATCGTTTGGTTTTAGTTTTTATTGGCTCTTGGGTTTATAGGATTTAAACAATATTCGTAAAAGGGTTAAGGGTTTTGTACAGCAGCTTTCCCCAACCTTTTTTCTACCAGGAACCAGTTTCATGCTTGACATTTTTCCACGGACCGGGTAGAGGTGCGGGGGTTCCAATATTAAAAACCTTTCTCAGTTCATAGTATGTAATCTAAATGCAACAATTACACTTTATATTAGACAAATACAATAACAGGTAGGAATTTTGGTATTTTTCAGCTTTCTTTTAGCGACACTTCTGCTGTTCTGTCATTTGTCCGTTCCTTCCTAAAAAAGCTGTCCTGTGAATTTTGGTTTTGAGGTTAGCTTGTGTCGCTGATGTGTGAAATAGTGTACCGTAGTCAAGTGTGGTAGTGAGACGAGGGCAGAAACAGTTGTTTTTTAAAATAAGATCAGAAAGACTGATGAATGGAAAATAACTATATCGGTACTGGTCCGGTTGAGACCCCTGTATTACAGTATATTTTTGTATTCCAGCTCATGTATTCGATTTTTCATGGGAAATGAACTTAAAGTATCTTTTATGCAATGAATAAAATATAAAACTCTTAAAGACATGATGTTTAAGGAAAAAATAATCAAAGATGCAGTAATGTCACGAAATCTAATGTGGATTTCTCTGACTACACATCCAAAAGTGTTTTATTTCTTTTATACCATGATAAGCTACCATAATTTTTAGGGTGTTGAATAATGACACTGTGCTGTGAAATGTCTGTGTAACAAGACAGTCCCTGTTTTTACTTGTGCTATAAGAGCTCATTCATCACCAGTCTGTTTTATCTTTCTTATGAAGTTAATAAGAAAAAAAATTTAAACAGGAAGTACATAAGTAATGATGTAGCACCTATAAAAAACAGAAATTGTAAATACACAGTAAGATATATATTAAAATAATATACCAGACATAATTCAGGGTTTTCTGAGAAGGAATAATCTGAGTGAAGTGTGTATGAGTGATGTTTTTAGTGAATGCATGAATATTTAACTAAAAAAAACAACCTAATATTAATATTAAGACTAAGCCTGCATTCAAACATATTGCACCTGCCCCCCACCTTTTCATTATTTATATGGCTGGGGGTTTTTTCAGTCTTTTGTAGTCTTAGGCTATTGTATTTTTACCTTATGCACAGTCAGTCATAAAAAGTATTTTACCACATGTCTTTTTGTATTTGATGAATACATTTATCTTTAAATGTAATGTTGCTTATGCTATTTATTAATATTTCATCATTCTTATACTTCTCACAAGTTCAAAAAAAGCTTTCAAGCCCATAATCTTGGTATTATTTATTTATATATATATATATATTTTTTTGCATTAGGTGATATTTACCTCCATTTCCATTTCAAACAAATAGTCTTCTTTACTTTCAAAGCCACTTGAATGCATTAGAAATCCCAGCGGCTGCGAAGCCTTAATACCACCATTTTTTAAATATTTGTGTTTCCTCTAAGGATCCATAAGAGCCAAGTATTACCCATTTTTACGGCACCCTTCCTTTTTGCATCTCACTTTTCAAGCTGTTCTTATAGTCCTGCATTTGGTCTAGTGTCGCCCTTTTGATTTAAAAAAATTAATTTGTTGCTCGATTCTTCACAGCTTTGCTTATGTTCCTTCCTATTAAACATTAGAGCTGTGTATCAGAAAGGACCTCACGATATGATACATATCACGATACATGGCTCGGGATACAATTTATCACGATATATTGCAATACAACACATATTGCGATACACTGAATAAAGTAGAACAAAGAGCTAAAAATACAACAAAATACAAATCCGGAGGCAGTTTTATTTTATCCGCCATGTTTCTGAGACAATGACCGTATGTGTCAGCGCCAACAACAAGAACGGCGGGTTTTAGTTAAATATTAACTTAAACGTAAAATAGTTGAAAATGTAATTTAATATCTCAGTACTTTCAAATCAGAAGTTAAAATATCGATAAACTATTGTGAAAAAAAAAATATCGCGATAGTTAGATGTCTCGATGTTTTTAGACAGCCCTATTATACGTCTATTTATCTACACTATAAAAAATTCTGTAATTTGTACAGCAACATTTTACAATAATGTTGTGCATAATGAAATATTTTACACACCAATAATTAAAAACTAATAACAAGTCAATAAATTACAGTAAAAAATAGGACTTGTCAGGCACCTGTGAAGAAATGGAATTAAAATGAAAAGAAATGATTAAATATAAATAAATGCTATCTACTCCAATAGTTTCTGCCTATTTTGTGAGATATTGTGGAATGTAATTTCCTCTGATTTTACAAATGTATGAAATAAACACTGACATTATCATCTTGTAAGATTTTGCAACAATAACAACTTGATTGTCAGTAATTTACTGTAAAACTATTACTTTTTTTTTTTTTTTTACAAAATCACCAGTTATGTATGGAGCTCTACAGATTCTGTGAACTAAAACATCAGACACTTTCTGAATGATGTAAGCCGCATTATCCCTGTAATTTTAGCTACTTTACAGCATGTCAGGTCTTTAGCGGATCCTTTAAGTTGATCACTGCTTTAAATGTACACAGGGGCACTGTGTGTGTGTGTGTGTGTGTGGGGGTGGATGGGGGTGTTAGGATTCTAAGGTTCCACATACTTTGGGGTCCCCTGGAGATCTTTTTTATGAGTAATAACAGTGTGGAAAGGGTGTGGTATTGGGCCCAACCTCATATTTTCATTTTATAGGGCCTAAAGTTTCAAGCGGCACTCCAGAATGTACACAAAAAAATTGTGTGCAGTGAATATTTTCTTACATAATGTCTATTTGTACTAATTATTGGTTATTTTTAATAGTTATTTTCGGAATAAATATTGAACTGCAACACTGTTATTGCTAAATTCATCTCCATGACCACCATTTTTTTGATATTTGTGTTTCCTCAAAGGATCCCTGAGATCCAAATATTGATCATTTCCTACCGAATCCTTTATTTACGGATCTTTTATTTATATCATTATGTTCTGTTGTATTTTTTTTTTCGTTTACTTTGTTACTTGGCTCTTCATAGCTTTATTTATGGTCATTGATATCAAATTTATACGCAATTGGTTTAATTGTATATACTAGTATTTAAACACTACAAAAATACTGTACAATAAAGTGCCAGCAGATTCTAAACCTTTTGCATAAAATGGTTTGGTCATGTGTGTGTGGTGTGTGTGTGTGTGTGTGATGTGTCATGGTCGATCGTTAGAAGTAAATGTCACTGTATATTTGTGAGCGGTAATCTTTCTCTCATTCCATTTCCCATAGTGCCCTAAAGGTAAGGCTATAAGTGAATACTGAGAGGATGGGGGATCAGCAGACATGGAGATTCATGGATTATCTGAATTAAAGGAGTGATTACAGGATGAGTGGACATTCACAGGGATGGAAGAGATGAATCCATAAGGATGACGCTTGTGCCTTGAACGCTGTGCCTTTATAAGCACCTGAGGCTGGAATTTCTGTGCGTAGATGTGTATGGTGTGTGAGAATCTATCTTAATGGCTAGAAAATATCTAAACAAAAACGAAAAATGTGACAGTTTCCACAAAGGAAAATAATTTTAGGTGTAGAATAAGATTTGGAAGATGTATTATTAAATAGAGAGAGACAGAGAGAGAGAGAGAGAGAGAGAGAGAGAAGATTGAACTTGATTCACTCAGCTTACAGAAAGCAGAAATGGAAATAGGCATTTTATATGCATATGTATGTGTGTTTGATTCAATATGCACAAACTCTGCAGTGTACAAGCCTGTGATCACTCATAAAGAAGGGGAAAAAAAAGAAAAAAAAAGGTGTTACAAAAAAACACACCTTCAGACACACTTATTCACACAGGCACAAATGATGCTGCTGTCCCCAGAGGGCAAAATCTGTGTGTGCGCTGTGAAACCAAATTCGGTGCTATTGTGAGAGCCCCCCTCCAAGTGAAGAAAAGGAAGAACAAAGAAACAAGGTCTTTCTCTTCGTCCTCTCCTCTTCTTTCCTCTCTCTCTCTTTCTCTCTCTGTGCTTTTGGTGAGGTTTTTTTCTTCTTTTGACTTTCTTTTTTTTTTTTTTGCTTTAACACATTTCCAACAGCTATTCCTTACAATATGGACAAAACACACACTCTCTGGCTCTTTTTCTTTGTCAAAACTGACACACACACACACACACACACACGCACACACACACGCACACACACAGTCAGAAGGTATTCTCTTTTCACTTTTCCTGCATGAAGAAACAGGTTATTGCAGCTTGCGGGTACAAATCTATACAAAAAACTGGCATCATATTATATATATATAGATAGATAGATAGATAGATAGATAGATAGATAGATAGATAGCTAGATATCTATAGACAGGGTAGGGAAAAGTAAACTTTTTTAAATGAACAATTGTGTTAAATTGTAGGGTTTCATTGTTACTAACAATTCGGCTCTTCTTGACCTCTTAATTGTGATGTGTAGTTGTTATTAAAGAGAATGATGTGTTCGGGTAAAAATGTATTTATATATATATATATATAGATAGAGAGAGAGAGAGAGGAAAGAGAGAGAGAGAGAGAGGGAGAGAGGAGAGAGAGAGAGAGAGAGATATCCATATATTATTAAAAAAATATATAAAATATATTTATAAAAATGCTATAATAAAATAGGACAGATTTATTAATATCTTAGCTCTTGATGATGCATCATCTGCTTTTATAGCCTTTGTAGTGATTTGGTTTGGATAGTAAACTTAAAACCAGGTTCACACTCATAAATTTTTACACTATTTTAAAATTATGAACAAAATATGAAGTAAACATCGTAAAAAAAAAAGGATGTAAATTGGCTAAAACGTGACAAACTGTTAGCATCGACTGCGGAGGTGACAATGATTTTTCAAATGATTAAATGTCAGAGAAAGTGTGTAAAATCTCTCCATGACTGTGTGTTTTTCTACTTGAGATAGTTTATTGTTTTCATAACGTCATGTTTGTAATATTGGGTTTATTTGATAAAAACACATTTGAATGTGGAATATGGGTAAATTTGCGAAACATTAGCATACAAACGCTTCATTTATGAGATACTCTTACAGGCAGAGAGTGACTCCTAGCGGCTGTATGAGGAACTGCAGTCTGCTGCCATTAACCTGCTTGGGTTATTTTAAAAAATGCAGAATAAAAATAAAAGCACTCTTTCATTATTTATTTATTTCATTATTATCACCTAAAAAACTATTAAGATATTAAAATAATGAAAGTAAATTAAATATTAATTTTACATTTTGATAATAATGCAAAAAAAGTTCACATTAAATAATACAATTTATGTCTAGACGGCTGAGGTATAAACTACTATTCTGTCACTTTCTATGTTATTTACAGTTCATTAATGCCAACTAACGTAGTATATAATGTTAATTAGAAGCACATAAATTTTTCTAATTGGGCACCAAGAGCATCAGATTATTAGTTTTGAATTAAAATAAATGATTTAATAATAATAAAAAAATACATTTCTATGTGACTTTCAGCATTTTGGGATTTAATTATTATCTTTTTTTAAGTGGTTATTGAGACATTGTAAAATAAATATAATTATATTGTTTATATTTTTTTTGGGGTTGTCTTCTTACCAGTTATGTAACTAATTAAAATAAGAAATATATTTTAACACAACAAATTATAAATAATTTTGGCTCAAACTCCTTTTCGCTTGACAGATAAGCCTGATCATACAAATGCTCAAACAAGAAAACAAATAAAAAGAAAAATACAAATCGATCTTCCCAGACTGAGAGTACAATTATTATACATAGTCTGATTTATGACTCATTAATCATCGTCTGATTGGTAAAGAAATCAGAGATGTAATCGCTCACTGTTTATGTAGAATATGCATAATATTATTATTGCATGAGAAAATCACAAAAATATATTACTCCCAAATGTGTCTGAAATGATCAAATTATGCACAATGACTCATTTGCAAATGATGGACAAGTTCTATAGCTTTAATATCTCAAATCGGATGGACTGCTGATTCTTTTCCAGTGTTTTTTACTGTGTCATTTTCAGGCCATGTCTCTCTCATCTCAGTGCTGCTTCATCTCCTTCTCTCCCTCTTTCCCCTTCACTCGTCCTCCCCGAAAGGCTGCAGTAATGTGATTTCTGTAATGTAATTTGTCTGTGGTGTGTGTGATGTGTATGTGTGTGTGTGTGTGTGTGGACAGTCGGGAGGGATCTTGCTTCAGCCTGGATGATTTATGATCTGTGCTCCGCCGTTTTTCTAAAACACGTTTCTCTTCATTTATTTTTAATCTGCAGAGTGATTAGTTCTCCCTGTCACCTGCTACAGCACGTCTGAGCTGTGCGTTAATGAGACGGAGACATGAATTCAAAGAGAGAGAGACAGAGAGAAATAGAGAGAGAGAGAGCGAGAGACAGAGAGAGAGAGAAATGGGGGGAAAAGCATTATATGAAGAGATTGGGGTTTATAGCATTGAGGCATAAATGAGCTGGTAAAATCTGGAAAATGAAGGTACACTGTGCTCTTTTCACTGCTGAAGTGTGTGTGTGTGTGTGTGTGTGTGTGTGTGTGTGTGTGTGACCCAGTAGCTCAGGATGTCCTCTGGTCTAAGAAGAGAAAACACGCAGAGACAACGATGAATCCAACAGCTGTTGATAAACTGTGTCCCTTTATGTGTCTTTAAATGAGCAATCAGCAGAAGTGGAGGTCACCTGCTGCGTCCTCATTATTTCCATGGCAACACTTTTCTTCTCAGTCATAATTGCTTCAGTTTGCCTTAGTGTTTATTCTCTGTTTTTCTTTTATTCTCATGTATATCCATCTCACTGTTTTTCTTTTCTCCAAATTGTCCTGTTTGTCTACCTGGGCTTAAAATATACTTTCTATACCAGTGTAATACAATATATCATTCTTTTTATGAGATTCTTTGTATATTTATTGCTTGGAGAGTCTGAGGACTTCCGATTAAGGGTCATGACCTTTCCTGCGCTTTGGTGTGTTTATATTATCTTAAGAAAGCTATTTTTTTTGCTTCCTTTGCGATAGTCTAATTTAAATGATATACTTGTGCAACAGAATTATTATTATTATTATTAATAATAAAATTACAAATATTAGAATTGTACACTTACTGCATTTGGCAGATGTCCTTATCCAGAGTGACTTACATTTATCTCCTATATACAAACTGAGCAATTGGGGGGTTAAGGGACTTGCTCAGGGGCCCAACAGTGGTAACTTGCTGGAAATCAAACCCTGATCTTCCAATTAGCAGTTTAAACACCAGCTTCCAGAATGATTTACAATGTACTATAAAACATCTCACAACAATTTACTTATGGGGTGTTGGAATTGTTGCCTTGTGCACAAAAGTTATATATATATATATATATATATCTCACTGTTATTTATTATTATTATTATTTATTTTATCATTCTATTCTGTGTATTTTACTATTTGTCCTGTTCTACCTCCAGTACATTATCTTTAAATCTGTATACTTTATACTTGTAAACCTCAATAAACATGATCTACTATTTATTTACTTTATATACTATCCTACATAACATTTCTTTTATGTTGACCTTTTTATATTTTTCTCAATTTTGCATCCGTGTGTAAGTGTAGCCACGTCGCTGTAACAAGAAAAGAACATTTAGTCCCATTACAATCAGTGAAGCTTAATTGATAACAGGTTTACTTTTTACTTAAGCTCTCTCTCTTTCACACACACACACACACACACACACGCGCACACATTTTCACTTTCTCTCTGTGTAATTACTGCACACTCACCTCGCCCAGGGAAACAAGCTTTAAATAACGACCTGATCAGAACCTATAAGGTCAGTAGAAACACACAACATACATATAGAGAGAGAGAGAGAGAGAGAGAGAGAGAGAGAGAGAGAGAGAGAGAAAGAGAGAGAGAGAGAGGGTAGAGAGAGGAGAGGAGAGAGAGGGAAGAGAGAGATGGAGAGAGGGGAGGAGAGAAAGAGAGGGATGACCGAGATTTAAGGGAGAGAGAGAAAGGGAGAGAGAGATGGGACAGAGGAGAAGAGGAGAAGAGGGAGGAGGAGATGAAGAGAGAGAGAGAGAACGAGGGATGAGAGACGAGAGGAGAGGGAGAGTGAGAGGAGAGTGAGGACGAGAGGAGAGGGAGAGAGGGAGGAGGCGAGAGAGAGGACCGCCGAGAGTGGAGAGAGCGAGGAGAGAGAGAGAGAGACAGAGAGAGAGACAGAGAGAGAAAGAGAGAGGGAAGAGGTGAGAGAGAAAGGAGAGAGAGGAGAGAGAGAGGGAGAGAGAAAGAGAGAGAGAGAGAGGGAGAGAGAAAGAGAGAGAGAGAGAGAGAGAGAGAGAGAGAGAGAGAGAGAGAGAGCAAGAAAGAGAGGGGCGTTTCTCTCTGTATTGATCCGCTGCCTGTTAAGTCTTGTTCTGCTGTCTAAACATTATTGATTACTCCTCCCTCAGGTTTAGGCTCCCTGTTCAATTTTCATTTTCCACCTATTTGTTCCTCTTTAAGGGAACTTGATTCTCCTTGTAAGTCAATACACATGAAAGAAAAAGACTGTGTGTTTGACAGGAAAGTGAAACCTCTCAACATTTCTCTCTCTGCACCAATTTTATTAAACTTAATCCTGTTTGTGCCAAAGAGCTACTTCCTGCCCAAAGGTTTTATTATAGTTTTATTGTCGTGAGGATATATGATAATGATTATTTTATTATATAATATTAAAATAGATATTTTTTTTTACTGTTAATCGATGTTAGCACCACCTAGTGGCCTACATTTGCATTGTACATTATTTCATCTATATATTTTACGTTATTTAAAATATTTAGAAAGCCACCACACACTTACAGACTTCCCTATGAATTAAAAAGTCAACATATAGTAATAAAATTACTAAAGCCGCTTAAACATTATCAACGCTATTGTTAGCTTATATTATTTAGCTACTGTTTTTTAAAACTCCTGTAAAGAAAATATTTTATACAGAATTAGGCAAAAGATAATTCTAAACAGAAAAACTTTAATATCATTATAGATTCTGAATTATGTTTATCCACCTTTACTTTTTACCTTATTTGACTTGGACAGGATCATATCTGATAATGTCATGCATAACAAAATGGCAACTAAAATAAGATCTGACATATTTAATAAAATAAGAAATCTAACGAGCATCTGTAACAGTTCATAAATTGTTTTTTTTATATACTTTTTATGTATTCTAATTTCAATAATTAGAAGTAACAGCTGTTGTTTAATTAACACATTTTTCTAAAACAAATTAGTTACTCTTCCTTTCGTCTTTATCATTTGTGTCACAGGCGAGTGGGTGAATTCAGACCGTTTCCTTTACATATGACAATAAACTCTCCAAATCCTGAATAATACCTTTCAACATTATAAATGAAAAATTCAAATGTTAATCTCTTCTTGTGACGCTTCACTGGCAAAACTCGCAATCTAAATCATTAATAAGGCTTTTGCCCCAATGTGACAGTAGACACTTAACCAGAGGACAGTAAAGCTCATATTTTATTAAACCTGATGTAACGTGCTCACTCCTCCTACATGTTATAGCATTCTACTGATCAGTTAGCCATTTTAAACAGACTACACAGCAGGAAATAGCAGTGGAAAGCATGCAAATGTTTTCATGCACCTTTGGTAAAAATATTTGAAAGTGAAAGTATTCCCAGCTCCAGCAAGCTACCACTGTTGGGCCCCTGAGCAAGGCCCCCCAATTGCTCAGTTGTATAAATGAGGTAAATGTAAATCCCTCTGGATAAGGGGGTCAACCAAATACTGAAAATGTAAATGTTAATGTATTTAGTTCTATGGAATAGAGATGAACCGATAATTGCTTTTAACGATATTTTACCTGATTTTTAAGCCCTTTTAAATGTACTTTTTTTTCTAATATCAAATCCACTGATAAACTATATATATATATATATATATATATATATATATATATATATATCTATATATATATATACTGTAGTTATGGCTTATTCAGTGGTGACCAGCAAGGGCCTTCCCTGTTGGCCTAAAAAAATATCAGAAACACTGACCTACATTGACAACCTAAATTCTAATATTTGTTCCATTAAATTGTTATTACTCTATTTTCTCGTATTAGTTTATTCGCTTCAATTTCTAGCGTTTTTATGGCTGCACTGCTTTTAGTATGTGTATGTGGATATTAGATTTTTTTTGTCTAATCAGATATTTTGTTTCTATGTGCTGCCATATTAATCTAATCTGCCGAAGCCTTCAGAATCAGTAGTGATGCCCATGTAACATAAACTATATTGATTAGATTGCTAATGAATTAATATTATTAAAGACTGTTTCTTCAACCAATTCATTTTTTAACCCTCCTCCGCTCCGCTAGCTGGCGCTTAATGACGTTAGCATTTTTCTGTCCTCTGATTGGTTGATCAGTAAATTCTTACAACTTAACTTGGTTTCGGACATACTTTAAAATTAGTTTTAAGGTAGATTTTTCCGGAAAAGTTAGACATCCTGAGAAGATGTCGCCCAACCTTAAAGATATTTAGCTTGTCTTAGACTGGGAAAGAGTTTGTTGACCACTTCCAGACCAGTGCTGTCGACCGGTAACGCTGGATTACAGCCTTTAAATGTATTATATTTTTTATTTATTTATGTTTTTGTGATGTTATATTAATATTAAGATAAATGTTGATTCTGAACTGCTCCAAAAGAGTCTTTCTTGCTTCAATAAAAATGGGTTTCATCCTTAATATGTGAAACATCTCTCTCTCTCTCTCTCTCTATTGTGTTTTTGTATAATACTGATGGTTTCTATAATCGCGGCCTAATAGTGGTGGTATTAAGAGGTGTATCAGTCAGGTTAATCCCCCCCTGAAGGTATCAAAAGCACGGCCGCCCGCCACTATGCTTATAACGGGTTACTTTATTATAAATTGACTTTTAACATGTGTATTAGTTTTCAGGCTGTGTAAAAATATCACTAAATCTAACTATTGAAATTGTTTTCTAACCTTAAATATTGGAACATATTTACATTCACGTCATTTGTGCAGACACCGTTATCCAAAGCGACTTTACATTTCTCTCTTTATACAACCAAACAATCAGAGTAAAGGGTCTTGTTTAGGGATCCAGCAGTGGCAAATTGGTGGTGCTGGGAATCAAACTCACAATCATCTGGTTAGAAGTTTAACACCTTAACCACTACACTACCACTTTTTCTTTAAATTGGGTTTTAAACTGATTTACGTAAATAATTGATTAAAACCCTCTGTCTGTGTCAAATGACTTGCTCCTTAGCGCCTGTAGTTGTCGCTGACACATACGGTCATTCTCTCAGAAGCAAACATGGTGTACAAAATAACGGCGCCTTTGGCTTTGATTCGGTTTATTTTTAGCTATTTGTTTTTTTTACATTTATTCGGAAGTATTGTAATATATCGTCACACCCTTCCCAATACTCTAATTAGATGCTTAAGCAAAACATTTTTATTAGTTTGTATGTACAGTTTATAGAAATGTTAGTTTCTAAATAGTTCCATACATTCCTGTTAAATTTTCAACTTGGAATATTTTTTAAATTTCTAAAATAAAGTTCCCACAGAAAGTTCAGGGAAGTTTTCCCGCCCCTTTGCAACACTATTAGTAACCCCACAGGCGGCATAAAAAAATTCACAAGACAAGATAAAGAAAATCAGTAGTGTTTTAATAAGTGTTAATATCCTTTGTCTAGAATCTGCTGACTTGAGAGGAAATCAACGACAGGATCAGATCAGGACACGTTCGACAACATCTATACACAAACTGAACCGTGGTCACATGATTAGCTTTAAGCTGGAATGCAGGGTAAGCAGACAAAGATTTGACGAAGCTGGATTGATTTGTCGTAGGCTTTATTGCCTGGAATATATCTATACATCCAAATTGGCTCAGTGGGCTTTAATCAGAAAAATAAATCAGTTAGTCCATAGTCGACCATTTAGTCTTTTATATTTACCCACAGGACAATATGAACCTGTGAAATCCTGCATTTCCATAAGTTTGGTTCTGGATCATCACTAATCCTCTATAGACTTGATGTATCTTTCATACGCTGCTTCATCCATCAGAGCATCCACTTCTTCTGGAACTGATACGGTCATCTTCATCAACCAGCCTTAAAAAAAAAAAATTCTAATTAGTATTATAAAGGCTTAGTTCCCCCTGATCCAACACTGCCCCCTGTAGAGGAATCTCCCTCACAGCAACCAATATGTTGGAAGGTGTGCTGACATCTTACCATCTTTGTAGCATGACTTATTGACCAGTCCTGGATTGTCAGCGAGAGCGTGATTAACCTCGCTCACCTCTCCTGTTAAAGGAGAGTACAGCTCACTCGCCGCCTTTACACTCTCCAGAGTGCCGAACTCGTCTACACACAGACACGTACACACAAACTGACCTTTAACAATTTTTAAATTGGTGCCTTTCAGTCAAGTCAAAGAATTTTGCAAATGAAAAGATTTGATTTATGAATCTTACCGCCTTGGGAAAGTTTTGTACCAACATCAGGAAGACCACAATACACCACATCACCCAAAGCTTCCTGAAGAAACACAACAGAAAACACTAAACAGCACGAAACAAGTTGCAATTACATGTCTGTATCTAATAAACCAGTTCAGAACGTTTTGGACTGCTTTGTTCTTTAATTTATTAAATTCAAGTGTTTAGGCGAACCTGCGACAAACACTGATGATCAGGCCCGCTCCATCGCAATCTTATTTGAATTTAGAATTGATTCTAAACAGCAGTGGCATCTTAGTGTGCTGGGAATTGAACACATGAACCTTTATGTCTTCATCTACATCATTTAACATTCCTGTGGGTGTCAAAATGTATGCAAACCCTAATTAAAGGCTAATTTTGTCCACTTCCGAGCATAATACGATACATATTACAATATATTGCAATACTTTCAATAAAAGTAAAACAAGTAGCTAAAAACAGAACAGACACAAATCCGGAGCTGCTCTTATTTTTTCCGCCATGTTTGCTGCGACAATGTCCGTATGTCTCAGCGACAACTTTAGGAGTGGAGGAAGTCATTCGACACATGCAGAGGGTTTTACTTAAATGTAAATCAATTTAAAACGTCGCTTAAATATGTATCGTTACTAGAGGTTTGAATATTGATATAGTATCGTAAAAAAAAAATATTGCGGTAGTTAGCTGTATCGATATTTTTACACAACCCTAAGGGATGAAGACAAGCTCTTGGCAATATGACTGTGACGCACATTAAAAATCTATTGAAAATCAAACTAAAAAAATGCAACTGATGAAATATTAGGATGACGAATGACGGATTAAAGTTGCATTAAATGAAAGAAACAATGATTAATGAGGATATAATATGCTTCTTTCGCTCATGCTGGATTCCGGAGAGGTTTCGATAGATTTTCAAAAAGATGTCGAGATCTTCAGGAACGTTTTGAGGAAAATATGTAATAGTTTATTTTAATCGGCCACATTAAAATAGATTTTAGCTTTTTTTTTTTTTTTTTTTTTTTTTTTTTTTTTTTTTACAAATGTTATCTTGTTACAAATGTTAGCTTCATTTGAAGCTACACTAAATTACATTGAATTGACAGATTTACTCACCTGAGCAAAGTTACTGATGCCCACGGTGCCTATGCCATTTTCCACTCGTACCCACTCGTGTTTATCTGTGTACTTCAGCGCTTTCGATTAAAACAAGACAATAAATTAAATGTTACTATAAAGATAAGTCAATATCGCACCTCATTCAAAGATTTTTGTATAGAAAATTCTAATAGAATCTATCAACACAAAGGACAATCAGTGTCTACAATTTAATTACATTTTTGGCACTATTCCAGAGCGAGATACAGTTCTCTCATTTTTTTAACCAACTGGGAAGTTGAGGGTTAAGGGCCTTGCTTAGGGGCCCAGCACTGGCAACTTGGTGGTGCTGGGAATTAAACCCATGACCTTTTGATCGTCAATCCAACACCTAAACCACTGGGCCACCAATAGTGCTCTTATTCAGAGCGACTTACATTTATACAACTGAGCAATTGAGGGTCAAGGGCCCAGCAGTGGTGGCTGGGAATCAAACCCATGATATTTGGGTTGATAGTCCAACACCTTAACCATGAGCCACCACTTCCTTCACGGGGAGTATGTGGACACCAATTCAATATATCTGTAAGTAGGCCAATTTTTAAAAAACACACAAATATGCCGGAACACTGAGATTAGACATATGAATATTAGGTTTCCCCAGGATGAGGTGGAGGAACGCAAGAATCATAGCGCATCCCAATTTAAAGCCTTTGGGATGAAGTGGGACACAGACTGAATCCTCAGATCTTCTGATCTGACTTCAACACAAATGTCCACAGCAAAGTGCCTCTATCCAGTGAAAAGCCTTCCAAGAGGGGTGGAAATTATTATAACAGCATATAATGTAATTGGAACTTAGTACAAACAAAACAAATCTCCCGTATTCGTATTTAATCATGAACTAAACCAGAGCTGCTATTATCGATTCTGGAAAAAAAAATGACATTGTGATATTTTTGTTTTTCTGCAACAGGAAAAAAAATTCACTTAAATACAATAGAACAAAGATGTAAATGAAATAAACAGTGTTTTATGTTTTTCTGGAGATTCAGAGACAGTCAATAATAATCCTCACTTGACGTTACACATCCTGTCATATGACTGTTATAAATACACACATTGCGATGTTCATGCTTAAACCATATATTGTGCAGCTAACTAGTCTAACTCGGCTTCTATCACATTACTAACCTCGGCAGGTACACTAGCCATTACATACACAGGGAAAACGTTAGAAACAGCTGACTGGAACTGGACAACAACGACGAACGCATCAGATAAAATCATAACTATTCTTCTTCTTCTTCTGTGATCAGGACAGTATGGCATCTTTTGCCTTAGATTATAGCAACTAAAGGAACATAAAACACTGGCAATATAATAAATAGTTAAGGTAAACTTACTGATCTTTAATTAGGGAGAAGACAGGCAGAGAGACAGACAGAGAGAGACAGGCAGAGAGACTAAAAGCAAAACAGACATACAGATACAAACAGCGGGAAAGACAAGCAGAAAGACAGGCAGAGAGACAGAAAGCGAGATAGACAGACAGGTAGAGAGCCAAACAGGCAGAGAGACAGAAAGCAAGATCGGCAGAGAGACAGACCGAGAGAGATAGACAGCTAGACATGCAGAGAGACAGAAACAGGCATAGAGACAGAAAGAGAGATAGACAGGCAGAGAGGCAAAAAGAGAGATAGACAGTCAGAGAGGCAGCAGCCAAAAGAGATAGACATGCAAAAACAGGCAAAGATACAGCCAGCGCGATAGACAGACAGGCAGCGAGAGACTAAAAGCAAAACAGACATCAGACCTCGATCAAACCGAGGGGAAAGACAAGCCAGAAAGACCGGCAGAGAGACAGAAAGCGAGATAGACAGACAGGTAGAGAGCCAAACAGGCAGAGAGACAGAAAGCAAGATAGACAGACAGGCAGGCAGGCAGGCAGGCAAAGAGACAGAAAGAGAGATAGACAGCTAGACAGGCAGAGCGCAGCGCTGCAGACAGAGAGAGCAGGCCCCAGAGACATAAAAGAGAGAGACAGCAGGCAGCATAGAAAGGACAGGCAGAGAGGCACAGAAGCAGAGCAGCCAGGCAGAGACAGGCCAGAACAGGAGACAAACAGGCAGAGAGACAGCAGAACAGCAAGATCAGACAGCCACAGAGAGCAGGCAGAGAGAGACAGAGCGAGAGAGAATAGACAGACATTAGAGGCAGGGCAGGCAGAGAGACCAGGCAGCGAGACGGCAGAGAGACAGGCGACAGAGCGAGGAGCAGAAAGCAGAGCAGACAGGCAGAGAGACAGACAGAGAGACAGACAGGCAGAGAGCCAAACAGGCAGAGAGACAGGCGGCAGAGAGACAGAGACTTCAGAGAGCAAGAGCAGAGAGATAGCAGAGAAGCCAGAAAGAGAGCTAGACAGGCAGAGAGACAGAAAGAGAGCTAGACAGGCAGAGAGACAGAAAGAGAGCTAGACAGGCAGAGAGACAGAAAGAGAGTAAGAGAGCGACAGATAAGACTAGACAGCAGAGAGACAGAAAGAGAGCTAGACAGGCAGAGAGACAGAAAGAGAGCTAGACAGGGAGAGAGACAGAAAGAGAGCTAGACAGGCAGAGAGACAGAAAGAGAGCTAGACAGGCAGAGAGACAGAAAGAGAGCTAGACAGAAAGAGAAAGAGAGATAGACAGAGAGAGAGAACAGAGAAAGATAGACAGAAAGAGAGCTAGACAGGCAGAGAGACAGAAAGAGAGATAGACAGGCAGAGAGACATGCAAAAAACAGGCAGAGACAGAAAGCGAGATAGACAGACAGAACGCTGACCCGCAATCTCTGCATGACCTTTACAAATGTCGCCACCTCGTTTTTAGCTGAAATGTTGGTAATAACACGTCAACTAGCAGTGATCAATGCAACGGTAAAGAATTTAACTAGTTAAACTAGCTGTATTACTGCACGACCACTTTTTTATCAGTTGTCCTAAAAGTTTCCGCGCACAGACACAAGTCGCCACTCAGAAAAGATCCGCAAATACCTGAACAAAAGCGAGGAGTCACTGAAAAATCTCTTTTAAAACACGAAATCACCAACACTCGCGCAGGAGACAAAACATTAGTATGCAAAATTCCGGGCAGTGTAGAAGTTAAATTTGAAGTAACACGTCCCAACAGAAACCGCGCCGCCATGTTTCAGAATGACGTCTAATTCACTCGACGGTCCTTCGCTGTGACGTCACGGAAAACTCCACCGTCGGTGCTCAGGTTTGAGCAGTAAGTGGGTTTATCACAATAAAGAATTTTGGCTCTGGATGCTGCAAATGTAAATGAATAAAGGTTAATAAAATGTGTAAGTTAAAAAATGTCTGCACAATGAAGCCAGAACATGTCGTATGTTTTTTTTATAAGCTGAGCTGCACTTACCACCATTTATCTCATGAGGCAGGCCAGCACCTGGTTTCCAGAAGATAAGGATGGGAAATAAAATGGAAAGCCAACTAAAAAAAAAATGGGTTGAAGTATTTGTAGGAGCAAAGGTAAACCAAGACAAAGCGGGGGCCTCAGGCACAATTAATATATAAGGCTCTTCCGAAAGATGAATTTGTTAATATATCATAATATATGTCATGACCAGATATTTACACAGCATAGTAGTCAAACACAAAATTAATAAAATTCTTCAAAACAAAATTTATATTATTTAATAAAATATCAATCTTTATTTATATGGCAGAATATACAATACTGTACAACACAATCTTTAAAAACAACACGAATCATATTTATCGTGACGGATCGTCATTTGCTAAACACTACATAATACACACAGCTGCTAAGTTCAACCCGCGTGAATCTGTTTCCCATTAACCGTATTAATAATAAGTAACTTATCTTGCAAATAATTAAATGAAAATAAGATGGATATAATAATGAGATTGTTTTTGTCATATAATTATCTTTAAGTCAATCTTCTCCTTATCCTTTACCGATGTCATGTTTCCTCTTTTTCACCTCGTCTTGCTTTTTTTCCTGTTTCTGGATGCAAGACATCTTCATGTATAAATTAATAAATGCGTCAATAAGCCAGTCGATGCATGACGAGTTAAAAGCAAGCACATTCAGCGAAAGGCGACAGAGGGGCTCCCTGTGGGGATTCAGATATATTGCCCCATGTTATGTTTATAAGGATATTTTTGATTGTTAAAATGACCCCCCCGCCAATAAAATGCGGGGCCACAGGCAACTGCCGGCCTGCCTTGCCACTCTTGTGTGAAATGCAACCTGTTTGAGGGGGTATAAAAGAGATACAATTTGTCTGTGTCCTTGGAGAGATTCCTGGCTTTTTTCTACATTTGGCATCACACCTGTAATTATCTTAATTTGTTCTTTTATAATTTTTTAGCCACAACAAATTATTGAGTCAAATTTAAGTCTTGGTCTAGATCAGGGGTGGGCAATCTCGGCCTTGGAGGGACGGTGTCCTGCTGAGTTTAGCTCCAACTTGCCTTAACACACTTACCTGTAAGTTCCAAGTGTACCTAGCAAGATCCTTATTAGCTGGTTCAGGTGTGTTTGATTAGGGTTGGAGCTAAACTCTCCAGGACCGAGATCGCCCACCCCTGGTCTAATTTGTGCATTGTTAATATTTAGAAATGACAAAAACATTTTGATTTAATTTTTATTATGACAAAAGTCTTTTAATATCACAGTATGATATAATAGTCTAAATAATTATAATTTAATAAATAGCATGATAATTCTGGGCCAGTATTTATATTTTTGAACTTTTTTTGTCTGTATTTTTTTTTTTTTTAATAATGAAGATAAAATACTATTGGTGACTTTTTATAAGGATAAAAAGACTTCTGCATAAGTGAATGCTGGAGGTCATGTTACTGCACCTGTATTTAGGTAGAGAGACTCCACCCATAAAACAGTACTGTAATCGAGTATTATAATAAATGTTGTAAATTATCAACCCATCATGATTATTTGTTATTAACATGAATGAATGAGATGCTCTGAGGATCGATGTCATACCTGCACTCAGGTAGACACTGTGATTAAGGTTATTATTACATTACATTAACTTATCCAGAGCGACTTACATTTATTTCTTTTATACAACTGAGCAATTGGATGTTAAGGGTCTTGCTTAGGGGGCCAATGGTGGCAACTTGGTTGTGCTGGGAATTGAACCATGATCTTCCAATTAGCAGTCCAACACCTTAACCACTGTGCTACCACTTCCCCCAATTATTACAGATGTTGTACCTGTGATTATGTAAAGACTCCACCTATAAGAGAGGGTAATGGAGGGTATGATAACGGACACTGTACCTCACGCAGAGTTTATTCATAAGAGGGTGATGAAAAATATAACGATGGATGCAGTAATCTGCCTCACTCCGATGGAGGCTCCACCCATGAGACAGGGTGATCAGGGGTATTCTGATAGACGCCGTTCCTGCACTTAAACTAGAGACTCCACCCATGAGAGGGTGTTTGAGGTTATACCTGATGGACGCTGTACCTGCGCTCAGGTAGAGAGAGAGACAGAGAGAGAGAGACTGTGGTCTAGATGAGAGATGGGAATTTGACGCAAGCCGCTCAGGATAAAAGCGCGTGACACTGATTTAAACTTGTCTTACAGTTTTTGCGAAAATAAATAAAATAAATAAATAAATAATAATAATAATAATAATCATAATAATAATAATAATAATAATAATAAAAAAATGGCTTATAATTTGAAGTTGCTCACATACGGTCGCTGCACTGAGATGAACGAACAGTGGAAAGTGAAGCTGGTTTCTCTCTGGACGTTATTATTCCTTATACTGGTTGGAATTCCAGGTAGGAAACTTTATAACGCATTAAATATCGGACCTTTTAATTAGCATATTTGCATTAAAAAAAGGTTAGTATATAAAGTGGTTGAAATTAAAAATGTAAACGGGTTTAAATGACATTATTACGAATTTCTGTTTTAAATACGAGCAAATTTTAATATTAAAACTGTATAAAACTTTAACTGTAGTATTTCATTGTTAATGTCGTTAGTGTTTACTAACAACGTTTTTAAACTAACGTTTTCCTGTTTAATAGGATTCTTTTGCCAGGTATCAAAAACGAGAAATAACTTAAATAGGTACGTATTTGTGTGTGTGTGTGTATATATTAAAAAAAAATGTATTAAAAAAAGATGTTAATATGATCTGAACTACGTATATGACTAAGAAAGTTTCAGGAGAGAAAGAAAAGAAGTTTCTGGAAAAAAACCCCATATTACATTCAGTTAAGATGTCTACATAATCACGTCATCCTATTCGTTTATTCTGATTCGAGCATTTTAAAGGTAGTAAAAAGCTAAGAATATATATTACCCTCTCATGGAACCTGTAGTTCCTAAATATTGTTAGAAATCCAAAACTTTTTATAGCTAGATAGAGAGACAAAGAGAAAGAATGCAATTATAGATATTTGTCATAAATATCTAAGGTTAAAATATTAGAAATTAAATAACCTTTCAACTGATCAACAGAGAGAGAAAGAGCAAAAGAGAGAGTGAGAGAAAGATTGCAAGAGAGAGAGCAAGATAAGATATATATATATATAAGATATATTATATATAATCTATATATATATCATATATATAGATAAATAGATAGATAGATAGAGAGAGAGAGAGAGAGAGAGAGAAAAAGAGTGAGAAAGAGCAAGGGAGAGCGGAACAGAGAGAGAGAGTGAGACAGTGAGAAAGAGCAAGGGAGAGAGGAACAGAGAGAGAGAGAGAAAGAGTGAGAAAGGGCAAGGGAGAGAGTACCAGAGAGAGAAAGAAAGAGCGAGAGAGGGAAATGCTTGTTTTGACAGTAAATTTAATTGGTCCCACTATGAAGTTTATCACAGTTAAATGATCTTTTATTCCAAAGCTTCCAGATTAACCCCGTAAAGTCAGTGATAATGTGAGGCTTTAAATCATGACTTTCTTCAGCATCACCATGTTCCTTCATCAATGTTTCTGCTTGGCATCTTAAGTAGATCTAATGGTGCTCCCACCATCACTGTGCTCTTAATACTGCTTTCTTTGTGCTTTCCCTAAAAGGAGAGTTAATGTACTGCGCCAGAAACGAGATCTCTTCCGCGAGGAGGTGAGTAGACCTAAGAGAAAATGTCTAGGGAAAGAGTGCAGCAACTACACACACACACACACACACACACAGATACACACACATAGTCCTAAGCTTTTCTACATGTCAACAAAGCTGTCTTTGTAAACTTAGCACAAATGCTACAGCCACACCATTTTAAGGAAACACAGACTTACTTTTCTGACTCTCAAAAATGGAAATAAATGAACCTGTGACATCATTCACAGGCTGTCAGTGCAGTGTTATCTGATTCAGCTCTCCATCGAACTGTCCTGCATAATTATACAGCTCGTGATGCATCTGCAGGTAGCACACTTACATAAATTCTCTCACCGTTTACGTACCGTACCTCATTTTTATGTGTATAAAAAAAATGTTAACGGATGTCATGAACTCTTATGACAGTCTTTTGTAATTTCCGTACGATGTCTTTCGACATGTCTATATCTCACATGTATTTGCGCTTACTGAACTTTAAAGTCTTCCTCTTCTTCTTCTTCTTTATTTGTCTGTTCCCTTCATGGGGTCACCACAGCAAATCATCTGCCTCCAAATAATATTATTCTCTACATTCTCTTGACTCACACCTACTAACTTCATGTCTTCATTTATCACATCCATACCATATTGGTCTTCCTTCTGCTTACAGCTACATTTCCAGCATCTTTTTATTGATATTTCCACTGTCTGACATTTGAATCTGACATTTCTGACTTTGTCCCCAAAACGTCCGACATGTCCCTCTGATATGCTCGTTCTAAATCCTGTCCAACCTTAACATCTTCAGCTCAACTAAATGTTTCAAGCTGAAATACAAGTATTCTAATGTTGAAGTAATATTTTGCTTTAGTGTATATGTGTATGTGGGTTTGTAGAGTATTGTGGGTGTCTTAATGGCGGCTGGTGTCAGGATGGAGGCCAGTGTGACTGTTCACAGTTTCAGGCTCTGGGTGATCGCTGCCAGATCAGTAAGTCTCTTTCTTTCTTTCTTTTTTTTTCTTTCTTTCTTTTTTTTTTTTAAGAATATTCAGTTTATTCAGATTACTTATAGATACATAATATAGCTAGTAATTATATTCTAGTAATAATTACTAGATTGTTAATAATGGATTACTAGATTAGATTAGAATAGAATAGAATAGAATAGAATAGAATAGAATAGAATAGAATAGAATAGAATTCTGATGCATTTTACATAATCAAAAAAAAAAAAATATATATATGCATACAAAAATATACTAGGAAAATAAATATGTTGGGATATATTGCACGTATTACACATATTGCACTTGTTCCTGCACTACTGCACATATTGTAAACATATATCAGATTATTTATATATAACACCACATCTTTTCTAACTCCATACTGAAGCACAGAGTTACAGTACAAGTTTTTAGCCTTTGTTTGTAGCTTTGTATATTTTAGCCAAATGTGGAACTTTAGACAGATGTCCTTATGCTGCCCTTCAAATGGGACCGACTTTATCTCAGGAACAGAAATGCTGCAAAAGTACAGACTATTTCCTTCTTAGTGGAAGATAAGTAGTTCTGTAGCATGCAAATTTGATTGAAAATATTATAATTTATTCTGTTATTGGTATACAAACTGTACTGAGAAATTTACCTACAGTCTGTTATTTCACTTCATCTTACCTTTGAACAAGAGGAATCATTCACTTTTTTAAAGAAATAAAGTAAATTTACAATTCTTTTTAAAGTAAGCTCCACAATATGGTAATACACAAATATCATGTATTAGAACACCTATCATGGTTTCTGAGTGCTTCTACATTCAGGGATTAATTTAGGCCAAAGCTTTCCCAGGCTGAGTCCCATCATATAGGCTTACCCTGCTATATTTTATTTACACCTTTCTCATTCTTACTAATTCAAGCTTTTTCTTTATAGTGTTATGTAATAAATAAGTTTTGGCTCTAAATTTTAGCTACAACAGTATGTCAAATAGTGTTATTAACCTGAAATAGTGTTAATTACATGGCAATATGTGTAACGGTTTATTCCCTCACCTTTTGGAGTCAATTTCCGTAAACCAATTGATCCTGAACAGAGACTGGCTGTCCTATGTCTAAGATATGGACACATGCCCCAAACAGCGACATCTGAAAGGTGCTTGCCGGAAATCTTAAAATAGGCTATAACTTTGGTTTTTCATTCTGAATTTTTTGTTTGTCCGGTGGCTCTGAATTGTCAAAGCATCTCTAAAATATGCAAAAACGCAAAAAACTTACCCGGCCCAAATGTATTTTTATGATAAAGAAAAATTCAGATGCAGTGTGTAAGCGTGATAGACACAACGCGGGGACGTATTTATTTTAACATGCGAAAATTTGGAAAAACATCAAAAATTTACATTGACATCATTTAGAATACGTTCTTATCCAGAACAACATACAAAAGTGCTTTGGGTTTCATCATTGAACAGATTATTAATGAAAGCGCTATATCACAAAACAAAGTGTAGCAAACCCAAAAATCATAAAAATAAATAAATAAATAAATAAATAAAACGTTAATGAAAAAAGCTATTTTGAAAAACGTTGAAAAACAGTAAGGTGTTTAAGAAAAAGGTAGGTTTTCACTCATTTCTTGAAGACCATCAGTGACTCAACTGTTCTGATATTGATGTTTATTCCACCACCTGGTTGCCAGAACAGAGAAAAGACAGACCTACCTTGTGTCTGAAGGTATGGCGAGATCAATTTGACAATGAAAATGATTTAATTTACAATGAACATTCATCATTTTTGAAAAAATAAACCAAACTTATTAAAACAATTGGGATTGTAGTTGGGGTGATTTATTGATTTAGCCACTGTTCATAAAAATCCAAGTGTTTAAGCCATAATATACATTGTTTGTTTATTTTTAGAGTAAACCATTGTTGGGAAATAAGGAAGGTTTTCGGTAGAGATTTAAGTGATACAGTATTATCATTCACTAAGAAACAAATTAAATCCACTAACATTACAGAACACCATATCGTAAAATGAATCGGAATTGTAAAATGGTAAGGTTAGTATAAACGCCTCGATCGAACCTAATAAACAGTGCACTTTTATCTGTGTCCAGCAATATGCTTCATTTCTTCTGTGAATTTGCCGGAATCAGGTTCCAAATGGGCTTGGAGCTAAGTGCTGCTGACAAAGACCCTCTGTACATATGTTAAATTAACCAGGTATAGACCTACCATAAAGCACCCAGGTGTGTCCGGGGTAATAACAGGTCACGCTAAAGACTGGGAAAGTAATACCGGAAGTGTGGTTTTTCAGAAGGATTTTGGGAACCACTGAACATAATCCTTAATACAACAGGAATCTGTTCAGATTAAACAATAAGGGTTAAGTGTGTACTCCTAGAGGTAATTGAAGGTACTACAAAGTGTATCAACATAAGACATAGCTTTAACTGTAAACTTAAGGGAAAAGTGCTACTTTATTTCAAGTTATCAAGGTACAACAAATATATCTTAATTAGTATTCTAATTTTATATTAATAAGCAACATTTTTTTTGCCCGGACAAAAATTACACATTAACCAGATTTAAAATTGGAAATTTTTTAAATCTGTAAATTTTTATCCATCAAAGTTTGAAGTTGTAATTTGGAATTTTCTTATCCGAACCACTGCCTGTCACTGCTTTTGATTGCTTATTGAGAGAAAAGCTGCCTAAAACTGACGGTCTAGATCAATCTTTTCTATAGTCATTTAAAATAATGATGTCTCTTGATCAGCAGCACTGAAAAATTTATTTGCATGGCATGTATATGCGCAGAAAATATTCATTAATGCAGTTTTTCTTTTCCATAGTTTTTAAAGAAATAAAATGCCTAAATTATTTCCTTTTGTATTTGATTTAATTGATGCCAGGGCACACCCTTATCACTCTGAAGCCAATGATCGGGGCTGCATACATGCCTTGAGATTAACATATGCAGAATATAGTAATAAACTGATGATTTTTTTTAAGTAGACTAAACATGTTTGTGTATTTCAGTTCCCAACCTCGGGCAGGACCGGGATGGGATCTGTCGCTCATGGGGTCAACACCATTTTGAGACATTCGATGGGATGTACTACTACTTTCCTGGAACATGTTCATATATCTTGGCCAAAGATTGTCACACATCAGAGCCCCAGTATACCGTGTGGGTGAGTTATAGATGATTTTTAGCACCTCTTTAGGTAAAGCTGAGGTACAGACCAGTAAGGCAAAGCACACTTACTGTATGAGGGGGTTTACGCAGCCTTGTGCTGCCAAATATTTCAACATTTTTTCAATACCCTCTCGTTAGTTAACTCCACTGAGTTCGTCAATAGACTTTTAAATCCATTTACATACATTTTAGTTAGACATTGACGTACATTGTTTTGGATATTGATTTATACAACAAATACATAACCGTAAAAATGAGTAAAACAAAAGTAACATTATTCTACATGCTTTGTTTTCATTTACTGACTACTTCAGATTGCCTTTCTATTATTCCACCTGACGTTTTTCTCTTTCTTTCATTCAACTGCAGGTTCACAACAGTCGTTCTTGTCATGGCTCAGTGTATTCTTGTACTCGTTCTCTCAGTCTTTTTATTCCTAACGAAGAGGAGATTCACATTATAGGCTACCGGGTGCTAAAGGGGGAACAGAGGTTGGTTTAATTGCAGCTGTAATATATATAAATCAAAAAGTAAAGAAAATGAATGTAGAAGTCTTAACAAATATGCAAATGAATTAAGATTATCATCTAGATTCACTGCAGCTGATGTGGGTAGTAGTGTGTTATATTTACTTTGTTACATTTATTTGAATAAATTTTTGAAAAAAAATGTCCTTCTAAAAGTTAACTGGCCTTACCTTTACTCCCGCTTAAGAGGGGATTCTGTAACCATAGACACTTTAATCTTACTGTAAGTTAAATCAAATCTCACACATTCCCATCTTTTAACTTTTTCTTTTATGTGAATTTTATGTAGTTGTTAGTTATTGTTAGTGTTTTTTTCTGGAATCAGGATTTTTCCTTTATTTAATCAGATCCAAAGTAACTAATAACTCACAACTGGTGGAATTTGATCATTCCAGACTTTTTTACTCTCGTAATCAAATCACCTTAAACGTTAATACTTTTTTACCTAGAATATTTTGTTTTTATTCGGTTGTTATAGACTGACTTTGCCCCAGACAGTTCATAACATCTTTATCGAGCGACTCGCTGACTACATCCTAGTAAAGAGCACATTTGGCTTCTCTCTGGCCTGGGATGGAAACTCTGGCGTCTACCTCAAAATGACAGAGGAGCACAAAGGCCGGCCTTGTGGCCTGTGTGGAAACTACAATGATGACGGATCAGATGATCTCAGCAGCAGTCACGGTGAGACAAACAGACTGAGACATGTTTATCGTATCTATCAGCAAGCAGTTCAGATGAATTACATTAGTTCTGCATGTAGCCGGAGTAGATTTGGAGTTTACTAATGTTTTGACAGGAATAATGCAGATGAAAAAATTTGAAACATATACGAACTATTTGAAGCAATATATAATTTTATTTTTCTTATTTTTTTTACCTTTATTGTAATGAAATACATATATTTTTTGTACACAGTAGATAGACATAGACGTTTTTAAAATGAACTAAAATTTGTTGTACATTTAGGTATAAAATCAGAAGACGTCGCAGAGTTTGGGAACAGCTGGATCGTAGACCTTCCTCATGAGCCTGCTTGTCCTGTTCTAGATGACGATTTTCCTGGGCCGTGTTCCTCTGAGTCTGAAATGGATGTAAGTGTGTGTAAAAACATTGATGCTTTTATTTTAGCAATGCTGAAAACATTAAATAGCAACGAATTGTACTTTGAAACCTGCATAAACATTAACTTATTTGCATAGAATTTTTTTTTATTCTATTTATTTATGCAGTTCTTATACCTTTTTAAATTTTTCATGCATGTCCAATCTCACGAAAAAACTGGGGGGAAATTCTGTCCTGTCCCAATCCACCAAAAAAACTGGGGAAAATCCTGTCCTGTCCCAATTCCACAAAAAAAAAAAAAAATGGGGGAAAATCCTAACTCATCCCAATCCTATAAAAAAATCTGGAAAAAAATCCCATCCCATCCCAGTCCTGCAAAAAAAACAGGAGAAAAAAAATCGTGTTCGGTTGCAAATAATAAAAACTGGGAGAAAATCTCATCCCAATCCCGCAAAAAAACTGGGGGATAATCCAGTTTTATACTAAGAATGTAATTAATCTTGATTTTGTTAAACACTTTATTCTTGTGACCTGCATGGAATTTCAGAAAAGAAATTATGTCTAACTAGGGTTAATTATGAAGTTTTTTGGCTACAAAATGCATGGAAAAGCCTATTAGTCTATTATATTACTGTTATATTATTGCTGTTGGCATGACATCTTTACTGCCACCACCTGTTACAGCTGTGGAGCATTCATCTTGAGTAGAATTGAGTTCAAAACTAAAATGTATAGTTAATTTATATAAAAGATATATTTGTGTGTAAAGTTGGGTATCATCATGTTATTATTATGATTCCCGGTTCCGCCCACTTCCACTGACCTTTTGTCCTGTCCTGTCCCAATCACATGATTAATATCGATTCCCAAAAAAATGTCATCCTCTAGTTGTTTTGTTATATGTTGATTTCTACATTCTGTGTTGTATTAGATGGTGTGTTAATTAGTTTGTTTTGTGTCCCTAACACAGGATGCCATTGAGAAATGCAGCGCTTTGCTTTTCTTTCCTTTTATCTCCTGTCATGAGAATATTGATCCTAATCCATTTGTTGCCAGCTGTTTATCAGATCTTTGTATGTAAGTAAAGTTTTAAAGCTCTAATGTTTCTTAAAAAGCTGAAAATTTATGGGCCCAAAATGTATTACTGCAAGGAATAGATACAGACAGACAGACAGACAGACATATAGATACTTTATTCATTCCATATGGGAAATTAACATTACAGTAATTATTCACAGTAACACCGCTATCAGTTTCTATCACATATGCAAATAGGTTCAAATTCCACACATTTATTATAATCTTTCTATAAGTTTGCTTTATTTCCATGCTTTCTGTGATCCCTTTACGGTTCATTCATGTGCCTTATACATACCCTTAGTTGCTATGTTTAAGTGATTTTGATCTTGCAATGTTTACATTTTTTCAGCTCACATGATGAAGAAACATTTTGCCGGACACTTGTCGAATACACCAGGGCCTGTTCCCATGTTGGTTATCCAGTCCGGGAATGGAGAGATAGCTTTCCTACTTGTGGTAAGTTCTGTCCATTTTATTCCATTTATTAAAGATTAAAAAAGGTCACTGAACGGAAATCCTGTAAGGGAATTAATCTGTAAAGCAGAAATTTTTTATTAATTTTGTTGGGTGTTCTTATAATGCTACCACGCAAGAAGTTTAGAATCTTCAGAGTGTTAAACAGCTTTTATGGACTTAAGCAATAGAGAAATAGAGAAATCCGAATCAATTTACCGATTCAAATCCTTCTGAATCACTTATTAACCGCTTATTGATCTGAGTCTCACAGTTCCTTTGGATCACTTGAGTCTGCAGGGATTCTGACTGCTTTTGCCGTGGTCCTTTCACTAGAAGGCACTCAGCAAAATCCTTGGGATCATGAATTTCACACAGTCTTCCTTAAATCAGGCTGGTTCACCACCCACTCACTGACCATGCAGGAAGTTTCCTGAACAACTCAGTCAGCTACTTGTTCCTAGAGTTCCTAACTAACAACTACTTAGAATGGTGTTATTTTGTATTTAGTTTGTATTTATCATGTTGTTGTTAGCAAGAAGATAACTTATGATCGAGTAAATGAAAAGAAGGATTTGTTAAACCAGAGTCATATAAATACCCTTATTTCTAGTTGTGCTGATTTGGTATCATATATTAGCTCTCTAATATTTAGCTCTCTGACAAATATTTTAATAACCTTAAATTATGTCTCAGGTGAGTTTGATGTGTTGCATAATTAGCAAAAGAGAGCGATGCTCAGGTACTGTATCACAAACAATAATGAATTTACAACAGGAACAATTGGATTGGACTATTTTTTAAATTAGCTTATACAGTACAAGTTATGATATAGTATGAAGTTTATTATTATTTTTTCTATATTTGCTTTTAACCTTTGCTTGCCATCCTTTCGACTCTTTCACCTCTTTAAGTTTGGGAGCCGCCTGTTTTCAAAATCAAACATTTATCATATTGAATATTGTTCTATTGTGTGTTATAGCTGATGGATGTGAAGACAGCTTTGTCCATAGAGACTGTATCAGTTGCTGTCCCCCCACCTGCACTTTTGAAAAAGAGTGTCTAGGCACCAACCTACACTGCCTGGATGGATGCTACTGTCCTGATGGTAATTATTATGATTTGGTCCTCCTTTTTACATTGTGATGTCTTTTTATTATTACACATATGTAGCTCATATATTTTAAGGCTGAGCCTGACTTAAATGACCGGATACTTTGAGATTTATACATTATCTCTTCTAATAATAATATTCATAACCGATAAGGCAGTGTCTTTATCATCTACCGTGGCAATGTGTGCATCTGCAGTAGTAACATCACAGGATGTGTAATGTCGAGTTGGGATTATAATTGACTGCACCACAGTTCAAAATACATGTGAACCTGTTTGTTCCACTCTTACTCATGCATGCAATGTTTGTGTCCAGTCCCACAGACTCTCTGAGCTTATGAAAAATGTAAAAAAAATACTCCATTTAACATCAGGAATAAAAGGCTTTAAACATGATTGTGTTCTAACCAATCCAAAGCACTACATGTGACAAAACATTGGACTTTTTTATTAGTGTTCTAAAACATTAACCACTAAAACAAAACCACAACTAGCAGCACTTTCGCATGCTACACACTCACCAAACAATTAACTAAACAGATTAACTAATTTTTTTTTCTGTATTTTTACCTCAGGAATGATTCTACAAAATGGAACTTGTATCGCGGTGTCTCAGTGTCCATGTGTATATCATGGCACAGCTTATCCACTGGGCCATGTTCTGCAGCAGGGCTGTAGTGTCTGGTAATAAACCCATGCCATTTAAAATAATAGCTGTGCCTTACATTTACATCATTGACTTGTTTTAGCCATCTACTGAGCAGTTGACGGTTAAGGACTTTGCCTGGTGGCCCTTTAGTGGCAATTGGGTGGTCTTGAGAGTTTAACCAATTTTTTATTTTTCCAAGAAACCACATATTTGCATTATGACATATGATGTCAGGATATCTTATACACCCCTTTGTTATAATAACATTGTTTTTGTACATTTATTCAAATTCAGACTATTGGCCTCACCTTAAGAATATTGGTGTAGGTCATCAGTAGCAAATTAGTTTAAAATACTCTGTTAATCTTCATCAACACTTTTTTGTGTTCACACCAAATGCAAAGCGAATATGAGCATTGTCTCGCTCTGGAGTATTTACGTTAAAAATTATACGTAAAAAATTACGGCTACACTAATGATGTTCTCCATTGTCTGATACAGCAGACATGTCAATAAGTTCTTTGCTGATTTGTTTGCACAAAAATGTGTCATGTCATATTTCTGATCGAGTTGAACTTTTCATATTACGTGGAAGAAGCGATTAAGCTGAATATTACGCCTTCGTGGTAAACCTGTCCTGCATTTAGGGTTATTCACTTTGTCTGAGTTGAATTCCCCTCTATTTGCGTCTTTACAATGACTTTGTACTGTATGTAATCTACTTGTGCAAATAATTAAATTTGCGTTTCGTATGAATACAGCATTTTGATATTCTTACTAAGTCAGTACTATTTTAACATAATACCACATAAACGTTATCTCTAAATAGTTTTTTCTTGAAAAATAAAAGAATTTGTGCTGCTGTGGGTAAAACCCAATGCATTTATTTATTGTTTCTTATTTTTGTAACGCATTGGCATTCAGTCAGTTTATATGTTTCTGTTGTCCTGATGTTTTTCAGCGTCTGCATGGGAGGCGTATGGAACTGCACTGAAAACAACTGCACTTGTAAGATTTCCATTAGATTTTTTGATGTTGATTAATATGCGTATGATCTGTATTATTATAGTGATAATAAACATGCGAAAAATTGCTTGTTAGGTAATAGTCGAACTGAGTATTTGTGTGTTTGATCGTCAGCGGAGTGTACGGTGATGGGCGACACACACGTGACCACATTCGATGGGCGAATTTACATGCATACAGGCAAATGCCAGTATGTATTAGTGAAGAGCCGTGGCAACACTAAATTTACAGTCACTGTGCAATACTCAGCATGTGGAGAGGTAATAATTAACATATGTGTTTATGTGAATGTGTGTTTTGGATTTCATCTATTTTAACCAACTGTATTCAGCTTGAATTATGAGAAGCCACACAGAGTGTGCCGGATTGACTGCCAGTATTACTGTGGAGATTTTGTTCTGATTTGAAATGACTATTTTATTGTTATTAGTGTGCAGACAAGTGAACATTACATATAGTTATAGAATATAAAAAAATGAAAAAATACAGATGAGACGAACAGACACTTCTTTGCATTAAACAAAAAAAAAAAAATCCCCTTTTCACTTTTGGTGAAATTTTCTGCATTCAGAATCAACTTGTCTCTTTTCCAAATTTTTGGTCCTTTTGTTTCTGGTTGATGTGCAGTAACACCTGATAATCACCATAGAATGTTAAATGCGGTGCTCTGTTTTACACCATTTTTTATATTATGTGCAGTAATGTGGCAACTAATTTACTTACAGGATCTGTGACATGGAACTTTTGAAATAAGTTGAGCAAAATGTGATTAAAAATCAATGTAAAAACATATATAAACATATATTAATACTATGAAATAACATAGTTTATAGTTCATGGATTATTACTAGTGAAGAGCAGGTATTAAATTTGAACAATTTTATCTCTGTCATTTAAAGTTAAAACATAAATCTTTTATGTAATGTAAGGTTTTAAACTGTTTTTGACTTCATGTGTTTGTGTCAGTCTCTGGAAAATTCCTGTAGTCACTCAGTGACTCTTGTGATGGATGAAGACGTTAGCAGGCAAGTCACCCTCAGTAGAGAAGGAGAGGTCATTATTGGGGCCAGCATGATTGTCAGTCTACCTTATTCAAATGGTAACTGGATCCTTTAATAATATCACATTTTTTTATTTTGTTTTTGTTTTTCAGTGTAAGGTAACTCTTCTTTTTTTTAATATAACAAGCTCATCCTTTAGATCATTTTAATTGGACAGACCGGAGCCGACCCAAATTATAAGTAAACTAAGCGACTGCTAAGGGCCTCTGTTTTATATATATTATGTCAGGGGAAAATATAAATTAGACAAAAATGCAATATTAAATGAAAAAAATTCATTGCATATAATCACATTATGTTTATTGGGATGCAGGAGATGGCAAATACATTAGTATGATGTTAGAAACATAGCTACAACAAATAATATTGATAATATTTGCGTTCAATTTATAGTGTGCTAATAATTAGGAATTGATAAAAATGAGTCATATTGGTGACACGGAGAGGCCCCTAAATAAAATTCTGCCTAGGAGCCCCTAAAGGCTTGGGCCGACCCTGGCACAGACTACAACAAAATGAGATCGTTGTCTATTAACATTTGAAAGTTTATGGCTATTATACAGGATTATTATTTCTTTTACTATAATAATAATCTAGATGTGAATTTACAGTAGGTTAACACAGACTGAATTGTGAAAACTAATCCATTTATATGTGTGTTTGTTAGATGTAGTGTCTGTGCGCAGGTTAACATCTGTGTTCGTTAGCCTGCAAGCTTCCTTTGGACTAAAGCTGCATTATGACTGGCAGGGTGGGCGAATCTACGTGCAGCTGGACAGCACATGGACTGGTGGCACCCTGGGACTTTGTGGAACACTTAATGGCAACTTGCGGGATGACTTCCTGTATGCGCTTCTTAGTTCGACCCTACATTTTAAGTTGTGGCTTGTATGTGTATGTGTGTGTGTGTTTGGTGCAGTAAGTAAATGATCTGCTTTGTCTGCTAGCTCTCCAGCTGGTATGATAGAAGGGACACCACAACTGCATGCCAATTCATGGAAAGTGTCCTCAGCATGTATCAGCCCTGTTAACATTCCCATCATCGACCCTTGTGAGATGAACCAACAGAATGGTATGTACATTTTACCTGGGTTTACACAGTGTGATTCTTTCCACGATTCGGTCGTCCAGCACAAATCCTAAAAGACTCCTATAATCCGACGCTAAAACCTGATAGGTAATTTGACGTGTTTACCGACAGACGGTTAGTGTTCCTTGCAATCAGTTTTTACCTCTGATAAAACTCTGGCGGTTTCAGTAGATTTAGGAGTCTTTCCTGCAGACTCTTCCTATGATATCAGTCAAAGCGAGAACCAATTGGAGCGCCGAACCTATTGACGTGATTAGAATGACAACTTCAGACCGCCCCTGGAAAATGTAGAAATGAGTCCAGTGGACAGAAGAGCAAGTAGAGAAACTTATTGAGTTTTGAATGGCAAAAGAGTGTTAGTACCTACCGTTTAGCAAGAAAACGCAGGTTACTGAACGTGTTACAGATCGATGACGTAAAACTTTAGCATTTTGGAGAGCTCTGTGTTTCTGTGGAATCTGTATATGAATATTATTACAGTACTCCAGTTCTCCCAATATATTGACTTTAGTGTTACGCAAATTAGAGTGTGGTGCTGCTATATAAAGCATCTTTCCTGCTTTTGTTTATACTGTTGTTTTGGTATTTATGATCATTTTCCAGGTATTTGTCATGTATGGATTACACAAACCAATCCTTTTTTTATGAAATAGGAAATCAAATCAAATGTTCAAATGCAATAAGTGTAATGTTTTTTATTTATTATTATAATTATTATATGTTATTCTGTAAGACCTTGTTTATTTCCCGTTGTGTTGCAGTTTTCTATGCATCACTGTGCGACGTTCTGACTGGAGACGTGTTTGCTGCATGCCACGCATACGTGAGTCCTGGTGTGTACCACCAGCAGTGCCGCTATCAAGCCTGTCGGTGTGGCAGAAGCTGCATGTGCACTGCTATCGCTCATTACGCCTACATCTGCTTCAAACACCACATCACCGTCTACTTTAGAGCACATGTCTCCGATTGCGGTTAGTTTAAACCCTCACCTGGTCATCTGTTAAATTATACTTTAAAAGGACTGTTAAATTATTATTATAAGCACATACAGCATCTGATAGTAGTGCCTCAACTGCTCAATGTAATAAAATTGACATTTCCCTAATTTGCATGTGTGTGTAGGTATGGTGTGTTTAGGGGGAATGATGTACCACCCTTGCACAACTTCCTGTGGGAGAACATGTCAGTCAGTGAGTAGTGGTGAAGAATGTGATGGAGACTGTGCAGAAGGGTGTGGCTGCATGGATGGGATGTTCTATGATCACACTCGACGGCGCTGTGTACCACTGTAAGCACACACACATACACACACATGTTGTTAGGTCACATATTGTTTTTTTATTTTTTTTATTAGTTTTGGCTTAAAATGGGTTAAAAAGTCAATGACATTTTGTTGGTTTAGATCTCAGTGCCATTGTTACTTCATGGGTTCAGTCTTTCAACCCGGGGAAGTGTCATTCAGCTCCTCTGGACCTTGGTGAGTGTGTGTGCAAATGTGTAAACTGGTCTGGATGTAAAGGGTATAATGGGTGAGTGTTCTGTGGAGTACAGGCAAATATTTTTTAAGTTGTGGCTTGTATTAAAAAAGAAAATAGAGTGTATAGTGCTTCACTTCGAATGTTTTGCTAATTCTGTAAGGCTAACAATAAGTGTATATGCTAACACAGTATAGAAAAATATAATGTCTTGTTTTTCCAGTCTTTGCAGAAATGGTCGAATGGAGTGCGTGCCTGAAGAAAGAGGTAAATCCTGAACCGTTACTATATAGTGTGCGAAAAACAAGTCGTATGTCCGAATCAGTAGTTTATGACAAAAAGTGAAAGTAGGCGAAAAGTTCCTAGACGATTTACTACTCCAGTCCAGATTCTAAAGTATGCATATGATGTACACTTTACTATCCCATAATCCCGCGGAAAAGACAACTACAGAAGTGGCGGAAAGAGGCGACGTGACACGTTTTTCCTTGTAGTTAAATTGCACTTGTTTAACATTATCCAACTTTAAATTCAATATGTTGTGATGTCATATGTCATGTGGCAATATCAAGATGGCAGATGTAGTACACTTCAACCTTATTTATGCTACATGTAGCTTTACAATATAGAACATACGATTTAAACGATCAGAATGTAAATACTTGTACATACTGAAGCAATAAAATTTCTTTGGGCTTAATATTATTTAGGTTGTCAATAATATTATAATTATTATATACGCTATACTGTGTTGTCTCTTTTATGCAATGTTCATGCTTATTAACATGTACTTTAATTAATATTAAATAATATATACTTTTACAATAAATTTACAGTCCGGGATTTTAAAATCGAAATTTATTAGCAAAAATTAGATAAATAAACAACCAGCAAAGTTAATGATCATTAATAGTTATTTTTTGTGTATGAGTTCCATTTCCCTAATGTAAAATATAACCCTAATTGTCTTTAATAGAGTATAAAAATTTTAAACCTACAGTACACAGCCCCTTCTCCTAACTTCACTATATATTCATTTATTTATTCAGAGCCCGAGACAGACGATTGTCCAAATGGAAAGGTGTACTATAACTGCAGGGGTCCACAGGGTGCAGGGCCATCTGGTGTGGGCGTGGCTTGTGAAGTCACCTGTAGGAACCTGATGCTGAACCTTACCTGTCCTCCTTTGACCCCTTGTGTGTCTGGGTGTGGATGTCCAGCAGGGTAATCTTTGTCTATCTGTCAGACTCTCTAAAGATTTAATTAAACGACACAGAGTAAAAATATGTATTTTTGTTTTCTTTGTGTTTAATATGCACAGATTAGTTGGTCATAATGGCGAGTGCTATTATCCAGAAAACTGCCCATGTACCTGGCTTGGTTTAGAGTATCTTCCAGGACAGACCGTGGATACTCCTTGTTACCGCTGGTCAGTGTGTTGTTGGAAATTGTTGAAGGTTTTGTCTTTACTGTCTTTAAATAATAAACATGTAATAAACAATAAACATGTTTTTTTTCAGTGTGTGTCATCGAGGGTTCTTTAATTGCACTTACTTTCCCTGTCCGGCTGTGTGCACTGTCTACAGCGACCGACATTACCACACCTTTGATGGCCTGGAATATGACTATGCTAGCGATTGCCAAGTTTACCTTATAAAGGTACGTCTGTATGTGTGTTTGTGTATCTATAAATAGTTTAAAATGGCATAATATGCATACTACTCCAAAGAGTAGTGCCTTAAACAGTGGGAGCTGGTCAATAGGGGGCGCTCGGCTGCCCCCCATAGAGGAAAGCTAATTAAGGTACCAGAGCCAATATGCATTTTTGTATCCATAGTTGGGGTCAAGCGCAGGGTCAGCTATAATAGCGCAGGAGGGTTCTTGCTCAGGACCCAACAGTTTGACACCGGAGGTGGTGAAAACAAATGCCCCTATATATAGACAAAACTAAGACATACGAGCTTTTTCGCTTGAAAAAAATTGTCCGCAGGGTCCCTGTAATACAAAACAAACGAATGTGTATGTAGGTCCATAAACTTTTAAAAAAGCACATGATTTCAGTATGAGCTCTAATTAGCTCGTGAACAATTTGAAACCCTCCCACTTTTTGTTTTTTTATTTTTGGCCTCGTATGATTGGACCGTTCTTACCGAGTTACATTTCCACTTAATTGGATCAGTGTAAGTCATGTCTTTTATAGTTTTTCTTTGACTCCCTCTAGTGTACATCATTAGAATTATGACCTTCCTCTATAAATCTGATTGATATAAGTGACTGAATTATTTGAATGATTTTCTTGAATACTTCATTACTGATAATAAACAAACATTGATTTTAAATTTACTGATTCATAGTACATTTATTGCGTTCTTTAACATTTCAATTTTAACACAAACATTTTTAATATCTTAGCCAGCAGTAATGTTACATCAATGTTACATCAATGTTACATCGGATATTTAAGGTCCTGCATTACTAACCATCAATTCCTGAATGATGGAGTACCTGGTGCAGTTTGTATCCCACAATGCAGTGCTGCTTTTTTAATCTATAGAAAAGGAACAAATGCTTACAAAAGATTTTACGTGATTTTTACATTTTGTAGTATTTCATTTAAGCTAAAATGAACACAATTGGATTTATTATATTTGCCTTATTTTGTAATAATGTAGGAAGTTTGAAAATTTGTTGCCAGAATTATATCTTGTTTTGTATATATGAGGATATTCCAATTACCCAGTTAACAGGTAATGTTTCTACAACGTTCGTTAACGTTCTCAGAACAAAATGTTGAAATAATGTTTTTGGAACATTCTCATAGGGTTATTAACAGTTAATATATGTTTTTTTTATGTTAAAAGAAAAGGAAAACATGACGCTATTCATACTTGAATGTTTCAAAATGTTCTGAATAAAAACATTTCTAAAAGAAATGTCTTGAAACAGCCTTAGAAAGGTTATTCGTACTTGCTAAATGTTTAGAGAAAACTTTCTTAGAACAACAGCTTAAAATAACCATGAAAAAGTTGTATCAACATTTAGCAAACCCAAACAGAACTTTGGACAAGCCTACAACTTGTTATAACTGGTCCAAGTTACTTTGAAGCTGTAACAGCGGCGAATACTTTTCTACATTCTGAACACAGCCCAAGTGTGTCAGTTAAGGAATTAGGTCCAAAGTGTCAGCCATTGTTGAGCGTTTGTGTGTAAATCGGATTTATTAGCAGAAAGGAGCTTAAGCAGCTTGCACTAGTGGAATGTTTTCATCACATCCACAATGACACAACTTTAAACCTGCCAAAACGTTTTTAATACCAACAAAGAGGTTAAGAAGGTGTGTGAGCGAGAGATCTTTCACTGTCATGCTAGATAGAATAGCTAGAAAGGATTTGCTCCCACTAATCTTGGGAAAATCAGAGCGGGTTTTTAATTAGTGTAGGTTTGCTGTAATGGAGCCCGGCTGAATGTCAAACCTGCACGAACACAGAACGTTGCAATGGCCCTCAGTTAACAAAGAGCAATCTGTTCCCAATAAGCCTACACACTGGAAAACACCCTGCTCCTGCCTTTACTGTATGTGTGTGTGTAGGTGTGTGTGCGTGTCTGTCTGTCTGTCTGTGTAGGGTTAGTAAAAAGAATTTGGTGACTGTTAAAGGGCACTAAGTCTCGGAGGAGCCCATTGATCTACTCTGGGGACAAAGTCCTCAGGCTCTACAAACAGGCCATACAAATACACACACACACAAAAACTGCACATCAAGATGAGGTTTAATATGCTCACCTTACTACTGTAACTGGATATATATTGCGGATAAGATGGTTGAAAATATAATTGTGTATTTTTTTTAATATTCTGTCTGTCTTTTTATCTGTAGAGTGTTGGTGATACTGAGATTTCTATTACGGCTCAGAATAAAGACTGCTACGAGAGTGGAATAGTCTGCATGAAGATCCTGCTTATCTATGTCGGCCTCACTAAAATCTACTTCACCGATAATTCCGGCACACCCGTAAGTCATCTGTGGAAAATGGCAGCCTTTGATGCAAAGGATGATGTTGCTTCCTTGTGGTTGTTTGTTTTCGGGGGTGTGGTGTACATACACCTGCTCTGTGTGTGTGTGTGTGTGTGTGTGTGTGTGTGTGTGGTATTTATGGTGTGTGTGTGTGTGTGTGTTTTTTTTTAGAGCCCTTCTACTGTGGTAGGACGTGGGTATGAATTTGAGCTGTGGACTGCAGGCTACTATACCGTGGTCCATTTTCCCAACCATGACCTGACTGTGCTTTGGGACCGAAAGACAACCATCCACATTCGTGCTGGTCCACGATGGAAGGTTAGAGTGTAGTTTTAGGATTGTTGTTATTATTCTACATTTACATTTACAGCATTTGGCAGACGCCCTTATCCAGAGCGACTTACATTTATCGCTTTTATGCAAATGAGCAATTGGGGGTTAAGGGCCTTGATCAGGGGCCCAGCAGTGATAACTTAGTAGATCTAAAACAAGATCTAAGTTTGCTTGATGTCTTTGAGCTTAACTTGAAAAACTGCGTCATAGAAAGTGGTATCACAGTTGACCCGTCCCACCAAACATCTCCTTTTTCATGTCTATGACTCACGTGTAGGTTCAATAGAGCCGTGCGGTCAGACAAGGGGCAAGAAAAAGCCTCTTAATGTTTCTATTCACCAGCTTTCCACAACCTTTAGCCAAATAGATGTTGTTGTGACTGTTGTTTTTTTTCCTAAGGGTCAGTTCAGCGGCATGTGTGGCAACTTCGACATGGTGACGGTAAACGACATGACCACAGCGGGGCACATAGAGGTCAGCAATCCACAGGCTTTCGGTAACAGCTGGGCTCTTGGCCAGGTATGTGAGTGCAATCAGGCATGCTACGTGCTAATCAGATAACAGGGCAAGAAACAGATGAGATGGAGGGGGGAACAGTTCTGGGGACATATTCTATAGTTCTGGGGACTCCCCTGGACACTGTACAGGAGGTGGGAGGAAGGAGGATGGTAGCTAGGCTGTTATCATTGCTGAAAAGTGACTCTCACCCCCTGTATAAAACTCTTTCATCTCTGAGCAGCTCCTTCAGCGACAGACTGTTACATCCTGAGCGTCTGAAAGAATGATATCAGAGGTTCTTTTCTCCCTGCTGCTATTAGACTATACAATCAAAGCTACTCTCAGTCAACCCGTCTCCATATTACACAATTACAGTATCTTATATTTACATGCAATAGCAATGGTGTTGCATACAAACCATTCTTAAACTGTGCAGTATTTTTAAAAAGTATAATATTATTCTGGTACAATTCGTTAAAATAGAAACTGTGCGTTAATAATATTTTTTTCAAACATGCAATATTACCCTAGTGTAATTCATCGGACTATAAGGTACTGTAAGGTATTCGACAGTACTATAGTACACTGTAGTAAGATGGAGTAAATACTGTAAGATACTACACTATACTACAAATACTACATCTTAATCTCAGACATTGTTTATGTCCATATCCCCTATCTGACATTAGTAGAGGGTTTCTTGTAATTGTTTTGTATACTTAAAATTGTAAGGCACAGAGGGACAAAATGTTTTTTTTTTAATAATGTAATAAATATTTGTCGACTAAGTCCATTGCGTATGTGTGTGCACGTGTTGTTCATAGTGTGAGAGTGATTTTATAGTGCACAGGCCATGTGAAGCAGACCTGAGCAGACAACCATATGCTAAGCGAGAGTGTGGCCTGCTCTACAGTGACGTTTTTGCTTCATGCCACAATGTGGTAAGTTTCCTGATTGTGAGTTATTCTCTGTTCTACAAAAAGTGTCCTGACACACACGTTTGTTGGTAATGCACCAGTAGATAGCAGTGTGGCTCAGGGCAAATTCCCTTGTGAGGAGAAAATGTGTCCAGCAGGGGGGGTCATTTCATGGAAGAATGATTCACCAGAACACAGAAATTTGTGTTGGTTATATACAGTGGTGAAAAATTCGGACAAAAATAAAAGTATTACTACTTAAGAAATAAATTACTTGGGTACAAGAGTAGTGGAAAATAAATAATACTCAAATAATAGTAAATAAGTATTTTGTTAAAAAAAAACTACTGCGTTACAAAGTAGTTCAGTGTGTAAAATGTGATTGTCAAAAAGTTGATCTCAATTCAGGATTTATGGGATGTTTTTTGTATGCTGCACATACAGAGAGATAGAAAACCTCTTATAGTGGAGAAATTGATTTATTTTTCGTGTCGTATACTTAAACAGATCATAAATATATACATTGTTCATTGTTAAGGTGTTGGACTCCCAACCCGAAGATTGTGGGTTCAATTCCCAGCTCCATTAAGCCACCACTGTTGGCCCCTGAGCAAGGCCCTTAACCCTCAGTTGTATTAATAAAATAAATGTAAGCCGCTCTGGATAAGGGCGTCTGCCAAATCCTGTAAACTTAAAGTAAATGTGAACCGTTAAAATTAAAATCTTATACTCTACTTGTCTTTAATAATTTTTAAACATTTTTTGGGTAACAAAGTTAAATAATTTATTGTTTAACCACAATTTAATTATACTCAAAAAAGTAAAAAAATTGAAAAATCTACCCAAGTACTGTAATGAAAGTACTAATTTGTACTGTACTGTAAAGTTGTAACTAGCTGCTTTCCACGAATAAAAGATAGGTATAAAAAACCGTTTATATTTAATTAAAAGTTTTCCTCTCAAACACTTTAAGATCTAATTTCAAATCAGAAATGCAAATTTAATATTTATATATTTAGCTCATTTCTGTGGCAAAATATATATATATATATTTATTTTTTTATTTGCATCTATTAACTTTACCAACAAAGCACATAAACACAGTGGAAAAATACCAATAAAAGAAAATCAGAAAACTTACTAAGTGAAATGATGATGCTAGGAAAAATTACAAAAATGTTCTCATGTGCTTAGCATTAATTTGTTAGTTGTTACATGCATTTTTATAATAGATTTGGATTTTTTTCATATTTGCATCAAACTAATTTTCAAGTTGACATATAGTTATATCACAGTGTCAGTGTGTATTGTTAGCCCTGTTTCTAATGCTGATTGGCATTGGCTGAATGGGAATGTAAATCAAGCTAAGTGGACGCTTGGTGTCTTGGCCTGCTTTATTGTTCTGTGCTCAGTGGTGTGACTAATCTCTGACAACCCCCCCAGGTTGATGTGACCTGGTTTTATAAAACTGCCTGACAGACACCTGTAACTGCAACCGAGGGGGCGACTGCGAGTGTTTGTGCACCAGCATCGCCGCATACGCGCATAAGTGCTGCCAACATGGGGTCACGGTCCACTGGAGATCTCCCACTGTCTGCCGTTAGTGCACACACACACACACACACACACACACAACGCCATAATCTAGTGACCTGCTGACCTTCGACTGCTGTCAATCATCCAGTTTAATTATTTAGTTGTTATCACTAAAACATCTGCATTTTGCCCATGAAGTTTATTTGGTTTCTTTGTTTCTATTCCAGCATATGACTGTGAATACTACAACCAAGGTATGTGCTATCTTCTTTAAGCTAAATATATATCTATTGGCGATATCTATGAATCTATAATCGATTAATATTTTATATCGATTAATGAATTAATTGTATAAACATTGTATGGATGGTTTTCTTTCCCCTAATCAGAATTATTAGTGCACCAGTAAAATCTTAACAATCCATATGACAGTTTTCCAGAAATGTTTTTACGAGTATTCTTATTGGTTAAGGTGTTAGACTGCTGTGCAGAATATCATAGGTTCAATTTCCAAGCAAGACACTTAACCCTTAAATACTTAGTTGGATAAATAATGAGATAAAAATGTAAGTCGCTCTGGAAATGTTTTGGGAAGTGGTGGCTCAGTGGTTAAGGTGTTGGACTGCTGAACAGAATGTCATAGGTTCATTTTTCAGCACCACTTCATCAACATTTACATTTACAGCATTTGGCAGCCCTTCTTATCCAGAGCAACTTATATTTATCCCTTTTATACAACTGAGCAATTGGGGTTAGGGGCCTTGATCAGAGGCCCAACAGTGGCATCTTGGCAGTCCAACAACTTAACCACCTCTTCTGCTGAGCTCTTGAGCAAGAATAGCTCATTATAAACGTTAAATACCTGTTATATTTGTTTGTCTGTGTTTAGAACTGGGCGAGGGTCCGTTTACTTTGTCTGTCACTGAGCTGAATGATTCAGTGTGTGTGTTTGGAGCGAATGTCAGTAGTGGAGAGGTGTTTCCCCTGCTGAAGAGTAGCTCTCAGCCAACCGCCATCTTCAACCTCATGATCACCAGCGGACTTTACAAGGACCGAGCTTCACGTGAGAGAACACATTTTTTTAGCTGGTGATCAAGACTAGAAATGAACACCATTAATAGCAAAATTTCATTCAAGAGAAAGATTTTATTCTACACTATATTGGGAAAAGTTTGTGGACACCTGAGCATTACAAACATATGTGATCTTAAACCTGCTCCACTCTTTTGGTAAATATTTCCACTGCAATTTGAAGCTGGAATGTGAAATTTAGTTAATAGTATTCGTGAGATCAGACACTAACGTCAGATAATGGGGTGGTCGGGGTACCAACCGGCAGTCTGGGTTTATCCTAAAGGTGTTCAGTTAAGGTCAAGGCTTTGAGTAGAACACTTAAGTTCTTCCAATCCAATCAGAACTCTGGAGCTGGAGCAGGGTTTGGGTCTCTTAGTTCCAGTGAATGAGTAATTTCACGCTATAACATACAAATGTGCTTTCAAATTTTTAGCAACATTTTAGAGAGGAACCACATATAGATCTGATGGTGAGGTGTCCACAAACTTTTGGAAATACAGTGTATATGCGTGTATATAGACTCTGTGTTATACTGCTCTGGAATTCAGGACTCCCCACAGTCTCACTGGAGTCTGCCGAACGGCCAAACTACTTCCTGTGTGTCACACCCAGTCGAGTGATGCGTCTGGAGCGCTGGAAACCCGACAAGGACTTCCGTCGTCAGGCGACCTTCATTCATCACCAGGGGCTGTGGTTACCCGGGCGATCTTCATTTGAACTGCACAGCCAGAAAGGCGTCTTTATTACACTCACACACTCGCATGCACGTGCACAGAGCTATGACAATTCATACTCTTTTAAGGCCAGCAGCAGTTTTACCATTGAGGGTAAGAAGGTTTCTGGAAACATTAGCACACACACATTAACCTCATATAACTGCCTTTAACCCTTCATATAATCACCTATTACACTTTTATTGGCCATTTTTTGTTCCAGAGAGCAGTTTCGTAATTCCGTATCGACTGATGTGCGAGTGGAAATACCACACATGTTCCAGCGCATGTGTGAAAACATGCAACGATCCCGATGCCACACGTTGCCAGTTCTTGCCTCTGTAAGATCCGCAACTTAACCATCAAACATTGCGCAGTGGGAATTACCTGGATAACATGTGTCACAATGTTGTTAGGAACTGACACACCTTTAGACTAGAAATGAGAAATCCGAAACCATTTACTGAGTCGAATCCTTCTGAATCACCCATTGAACAAATCCAAGTCTTAAAGTCCTCTCAGACACTTGAGTCCCTAGAGATTATTTCAGTTTTTGACATTTATTTTACTAAAGAACAAATCCCTACATTCCACCAAATACTTGGACTCATAAATCACACAAACACACAAAGACTTCCTTCCTCGGATCCGATGAATCAGTACCCACAAATTTGAGTTTCTTATGTTTCTGATTATACAGGAATTTTCCTAAACAACTCTGTGAGCTACTTTTTCCCAGTGGTCCAAATAACGACGTTATAAAACAGTAGCATTGCTAACTTCGCATTCCTTCAATGCAATAGTTACTTTTCCTGCTAATAAGTTACTTTTATAATGATGTAACTATTTGTAAGAAGTGTCCATAACTAAGTAGTTCATTAAAGTAACTCGCTCAACACTGACTGTTCGTACAGTTACTAGCTAACGACTACTTAGAACAACTGAATGGTGTAATATTCAGTTTGAATTTATCTATAATGTTGTTAGTAACAAGACAATCTAAACTCAACTTAATTAAATAAATAGAAGGATTCGTGAATCCTGAGTTTGGTTAAAACTGGATGAATTTTTGAATTTGACCTATGAGTTCTGAATAAGTGGAAGGTGACTATAGGGTCATCACACACGAATGCACATTCTCACATAAAGGTATCCAGATGATTCTTACTGTTCCGAGTGCCAGAGGTGAAATAATAAAAATGTTTTGTTGTTGGCTGTTTTTTGTTGTTGGCTGTATTTTTTTAAAACTCTGTGTGTGCAGAGTGGAAGGCTGTTTCCCTCGCTGTCCCAAAACCATGGTGCTGGATGAAGTCACGAGGAGGTGTGTGTACCAAGAAGACTGTGAGTTCCATCAACATTTCTCATCATCTTTGTTTAATAAAAAGTAGTGAAAATCTGCTTATGATTGAAACGTTTTGTTTTTCGGCAGGTATAACACTTTTGCCCACTCCTACCCCTTACATGTTTGTGACTCGGTCTAACAGAACCACAACAGCTTTGATGGTTCCAACAACTCTGCCTACAACCACAACCACTACAACTACCACCGCTGCTCCCATAATGACCACTACTCCTACCACTGCAGGCACCACTAGCACAACTGCAGCTCCTACCTCAGCCCCCACCACGACTACCTTCATCACAACAACTTCGGAAACAATAACATCCTCTCCACCAATCACAGAAAGCCCTTTTGTTACCTCCCCTCCTACTTCAACAACCTCTGTTACCACCTCATATCCACCCACCACTACAGAGATACTGACCACAACTGAGGAAACAACCACTATAACCATCATTACAACTCCTATCACCACTCATACTATCACAACAACTCCTCTAATCACCACAGAGACAGCTCCTGTTACCACGGTAACTGAGGAGGAAGTCATTTTAACATCGACGATAGAAACGAAACCAGAGACAACGTCCAGTGCACCATCCCCACCTCCTACAACACTTACTGCCACAACTACACTTTCTGCATTCGTGCCCCCTACTGGACCCTGCACGGTAAGTTATTTGTTAAGAATGTAATAATTATACAACGGCAACTTGAATTAAAAACAGAATACAGGTCTTCAGAAGTTTTAAATGAAATGTAAAAGCGCTTCAAAAGTCTCAAAAAGTCTTTAAATTCTGGTAAGTTTTAAATATTTTGGGTAATTTTTTACAAAAAAACCCAAAACAAACAGATTCAATGACTGTTTACGATCACTGGACCAAATCAGCAGATTAAAATATCCTTATCCAGTTCGACTTTTCTTCATTTATACAATGGAGCAGTTAAGAATTAAGGCTCAGGGGCCCATCAGTGGTAACTTAATGGTGCTGGTAATCAAACCCCATCTTCCAGTTAACAGTCCAACACCTTGACCACTGAGCTATAACCTCCTATAAACACACCGTATATGTAGGTGCCTTACTAAGGCACCGCGTCCGCCTTTTGAGCCCCATGGTGTATGATCAGAGTTTATGTGTAGATAAAAGCCTAAATTAAATCTGCTCATCATATAAAGTGATTGTGTGTGAAAGAGTGGGGTGTATTTTTTGACCCTGAAATATTTTCATTAAAATGAAATATTTTTTCAGATTTTCTAAATATATTTTGAGCATCAGAGATACAACATACATACAGCAGTCTACAAATTCTGTTTGTTTTCGGCTGGGGCTCTGGCGTAGTGGGTTAAAGTGCTGGCACATAAATAACGGTGCTCTTATGACCCTGACTGTTTTTTTTTTCAGTACCAAACCCCTGTTTTATTTCTACCCTATCATTTTAATAAAAGCAAATGGCCCAAAAATCTTAAAAATAAATAAATTAATTAATTATGTGAAAATACATGTTTAGAAAACAATTGTGTTTCATTTCAAATGTTAAATATTTTAAATCCCACATAATAAAGTATAAAGCTCTATTAGAGGTGTGGTGTGTTTAAAAATAGCAATTGTTTAACAATCTGTCACTGCTTAATTTATCATTACATGAGATACATTTATTATGTAAGAATCCGTTACTCGTTGTGTGTTTGTTTTTCTTGTTTAGCCTCCATTCTCCGTGCGGGTTGACAAGTGCAGTGAGTACATCTGCTTTAACAGGCAGCTGATGCTACATAACTCCTCCCAGCACTGCAGATTTAACATCACCCAACCGCAGTGTAACCTGCTGGGAATGGCGATTCAAATCAACACAGACCCCTGCTGTCCACTGTGGCGCTGCCCCTGTAAGACATGCATCCTATATTCCTCTATTCAGATACTGGAATTCATATCAAAGTGAACAATCCGTGATCATGTTAATAGGTTCCTCTTCATCAGCATAAAATTTAGATGATTCTTCTTCTCGGCTGTAGACCATCTGCTGTTATGCATTAGAAAGAGACAGTTGAAATGAAGCTGAGTGTCATTTCTGTAACACAAGTTACACACATGCAGTAGAAGGATTTTTCATGAAGGACACATTATGCATAAAAACAGTCTGATCGATCGCTTACATCACATTAAAGTTACACTTAAGCATAAAAGTGTTTTCTGCAGATTTTTTGTAGCAGTACATGAATATTTTATGGTTTTAAAATATTACAATTTAAAATATTTTTAAGCATCACAGACACAACATGTAATTGACAAATATTTTATATATATATGGTAAATGTATGTTAGATATATTTTATTTTACCAAATGTGCCTTGTATCCTGACCTATTCAGTTTTGACAATATAACAAAAGCATTAGTAGTACTTAATTTGTCTATATAATCAAACGAATATACCGACACTGATATTGATGTGTGTGTGTGTATCGTCAGGTCGCTGCTCTATAATCTCAGACCTTCGTGTCATCACATTCGATGGGAACAACGTTGCTTTATATGATAACGGCTCCTATATCCTGGTCCACCTGCCCCGAGAGAACATCGTTGGACATGTCGAAAAATGCCCTACCAGTGAGGTGAACAACACACACCAACTTTCTAATAGCCTGTATGAGTATACATTAAAACATCACTGCCTGTGTTTGCTGAGGAAGCCATTCTGTTTGTGTTTCAGAGCGTAAACTACATTAGACGACCTGTAAGTTTTCTGTTGTTGTTATTTTTTTCGTAATATTTCTGTTAGTCTGACAACTATTATCATTAATTACCTACCCCCCTCATTCGACAGACTCCTACAGGTGGAACATCTGGCCTGTGTTTCAAGAAGTTGAACATAACCACTCATACCTACAGGATCATAATCAATCGCCTCGAACGCAAAGTATGTTATTTTACCCAAACTGCTTCTGTATACTCTCTTTTTTTATTATATTGAAATGTATATATGCTACATTCAAACCAGATGAGGGTAGTAATGCGCTATATTTATTTGAGTAGATTTTTGGAAAAAATTGTCCTTTTATAGTGGGTTTAACTAATTTTACTTTTACCCTCACTGAAGTTAATTTTTAATCGCAATAATTTACTCTAATTTCTCTACATTTGATGTCGTCCCTCTGTTACTATTAGATGTTAATGATGTGAAATTAGTTTTATATATAATAATTAGTTCCTATCATGTTCCGTATAATGAGATGTCGAGTCTGAAGATCGAACGTGATCGAACTTATTTATTAAAGTGCGATCAGTTCGGAAAAATAACGACCCAAGAAAGAGAAGAAGTGAGAATATCAGTAGAGACATAAACACACATGACCTCACATTTAATCAATTTATACACTCCAATGAGAAAAACCAACAGTTACATAACACAAAGAGACCAAAACATGTAATGATATAAGTGTAGAGAAAATCCAGCTCCAACCTGGAAAAATATCTTACGGTAAGTTTAATGATAATGACTATTAGAGAGAGATTCTGTAACTATGGACACTTTAATATTAGTAACTTATAGGTTACTATCAAAGCTCACACAGTCACTTCTTCAAAGTAATTAACAACTCACAACTAGAGAAATCTTAACATTCCAGACTTTATTACCCTCTTAATCACATAACTTTAAACAACAATACTTTTACTTAAGTCATTTACTTAAAATATTTTTTTTTTACATTTTTGTTCAAAGATATATTTCTGAATATTAAGCTCTAATGTTTTTTTTTTTTGCCTGGTTGAATGTAGGTATCTGTAAACCAGATCACTGCTCGGCTTCCGTTCACCAGATTGAACCTGCACATCGATGACACAGGGACCATGTACAGTATTCACACCCCCAGTGGAATCAGTATCCAGTGGTACCACAGCACTGGCATTATGGTTCTACAATATGGTGCCCCTGATAACACTTCCACCAGAGGCCTTTGTGGTCAGTATGTGTGTGTCTTATTCAGGGCAAGACCAAGCCTTTAGGGGGCCCTATGCAGCATATCATTTGACCCTTTGTGTCACCAATAAAACTATTTATTATAAGTGGTCAGGTTTTTATTTGGACTATACAATCAAAATCTCGCAGTACTATAATAAATCAACAGACACTGCATTTACTGTAAACAAGTTAATCACTTTAATTTCTTATGGTCAGAAAAATGATCAATGTTTAAAACGTTTGTTACAAGAACAATATACTTAAAATTACTGAATATTCCATAAAAAACACAATAAAATGTACTGCAATAAACTGGTTTTATTAAGTATAATGTACAGCATTACGCACTACGACTCCACTTGTTAACGCTAATGTCTGACTAGCTGTGTAAGACAGATCGAGTGAGACACGGGGTGCTGGGCGGATGGTATGGCATTCACTGTGGTGTTCGCTACTCCAACTATCGATTAGGTGTTTGAAGCTGGCTCGTAACCTGAATTTTAGCTTGCAACTCATATCTCGAAAAACTCGTTAGTTGGGACACTCGTAGGTCAAGGTATCACTGTAAACAAAAAACCCAAAAAAAAACCTATGTCATTTTATGTACTCTTGGGACAAAGGGGCCCTAAGCAGCCGTTTAGTTCGCTTATGCCTTTGGCCTTAATACCAGTATATTGATTTACAGAAGACATGATCAATGGATCCTTTAAATCTTTTTATATTTTCGGTCTCTCAGGCTGCTGTGACGGCAATCCAGCAGATGACTTGCGTTTGCCCAACGGGACAGTCATGGAAACCGTGGAAGAAATTCCTGTTTTCCTTCAAAGCTGGATGGTGGATACATCCGAGGAGACGGATTACTTCCGGAGAGTGGGAGACAACTGCACTACAGGAAACTGCACCAAATGTTTTCAAATGCTCAACCAAAGCCCCTTTTCCAAGTGTCACCACAAGGTCATATTCATAGTTTATTTATTTATAAAATAGATTAAATTAGTACTGTTTTTTTTTAATCAAACCCACCAGTCGGCAGATCGTCTGTAGGTGTAAATGAGTGTGGTACCGTGTGATAAACTGTCATCCCATCCAGCATGTATTCCAACACACTGTTAAATACTGTATAATTACAAAATATAATTACAGTACTATAAAACTATTCAACTGGAGTAAAAATCATATTTTTGTCTCTGTGAGTACTTCAAGGATTTAATGTACTATTATATGTGTACAGTATGTCTAGATTGATGTCCCTGAATGATATTAATGATTATTTTTGTTGTAGGTTTCACCAGAGCAGTTCTGTGACAAAATCTGGGCTGGTGACCTGCACTACAAAGAACATGAGTGTGACTTTCTTGCTGCTTATGTGGCCATCTGTTACACTCACCAGATCTGCTTCGGCTGGAGAAACAGCAACTTCTGTCGTGAGTGTTCGCACGTATCATTATACACACACAGACACGCACACACACACACACACACACACACACACACACACACACACACACACACACATATGCAGTTTAGTGAGGGCAGTTCAGATCTTTTTATTGACTTGGATCTTTAAATCCTGTAAAAGTAAATGATTAATTCATTACTTAGCAGTGTCTTAAAGCTACGCAGTCTGTTAATTTACCTCACCTGCCATCAGAGCAGGGCTGGTGCCAAGTGGGTGTTTTGGGGGTTTCTTTTGTCATGTCAAATACTCATTAGCTAAAACCATGCAGTTTGTACCAGAAACGCAAGTAAGTTCATCTCCCGAGTCGTCCACTCTGACCCGAAGACTTGGAAGATAAACTAATCGTTTCTGTTTTCACTACAGACTGTTTAGCTGAAGCATACGAGGATGTCACATGATGAACGAATGGCTCGGGAGATATACTAACTATTGCTCCGTCTGAAATTGCATACTTCCATACTATTTAGTATTCAGAATGAGGCAAATAGTATGTCCGAATCCTTAGTATGCGAAATAAAGTAGGTAAAAAGCTCCTGGATGATCTATTACTCCCGCACAGATTCTGGAGTACACATTATGATAACACTTTACTATCCCATGATCCCATGATCATATGCAAGAGTGGAAACCTTGTAGTTAAATTGCTCGTTTAACATAATTTAAGTTAAATATTATCACACTTTAAATTCACACTGCTGTGACGTTGTATGTCACATGTCAATATCAACATGGCGTCCATATTTCACTCATATTAACTGTAAACATATTGTATAGAACATATTTTTTTAACACTCTGAAAGTACATACTTAAGTAGTGCATACAAAATAAACGAATCGTTCTGTAGGAGTCATATGAAGGATTTGTTTAAAATGACTGACCACCTCACTAATGCATATATAGCAGATCTCATTCACTAGTCACAGACTGTGTTTGCATTTTGCCATATTTATTGTGCATACTGTATGTTTACATATGGCAGCGCTGAAGTGTCCTGTCGGTAAAGAGTATAAGCCGTGTGTGAACACATGCAAGACGATGACGTGTCAAAATCGAGATTATTATGAGGAGAGCACCTGCACCTACATACGAGAAGAGTGTGTATGTAAGAATGGTACCATCCTGCACCGAGCCGATTCTGCGTTCTGTGTCACTGAAGACCAGTGTGGTGAGAAATCAAAAGCTCATGTAATAAAGTAAAGCTAAAAATAAAATACGGCGGTGGAATTATTAGATAACCTTAGATTGTATCACTGAATTATCTCAAAGACTATTAAACATTTTAAAATCAAATTACAGACAGTATGAATATCTTAGCTTTATAAAGGAGTCAAATGTGTATGTTGAACATGTTAGTGTGTACGGATAACGACGGTTCCCCGCGAGCCCCAGGGGAGGTGTGGAACGGTTCTCTTCGAGGCTGTTGTCTGTTCACCTGCCTGGAAAACGGCAGCGTGGTCCCCGTAGAGCCTGAGTGTCCTCCTGAGCCTGCCCCTCTATGTGAGCGTGAGGGAGAATACTACATCGATGTGCTAGAGGACGGGGCTTGCTGCCCAAAAAAGATTTGCGGTACACACACACACACACACACACACACACACACACACACACACACAGTAAATAAGCCAAAGTAAATATTGCCAAAAGTTTGTAGACACCTCGCTATCAGATACATTTGTGGTTTATCGACCAAACAGTTGCCACAAAATTGGGAGCACACAGTTGTCTAGAAAGTGTCTGTATGATGTGGGATGATATTATTAGATCACTGGAACTGAGAGACATAAACACTGAACCAGTATGACAATGTCATTGTGCACAAAACCCCTGAGCTTTGTTCAGACTTGCTGTAGAATAACTTAAGTAGAGATTAATCTAGAACAAGATGTTTAAAATCACTTGATTGTGATGGTCAGGTGTCCACAAACTTTTGTAAATGTAGTGTAACTGTAATCTTCTGAGTGGATGTATGTCTTTGGGCTTATACTTGTGTATGTTTGTATGTATAGAGTGTAACGAAACCATGTGCCAGGCTAATATTCCAACCTGTGAGATGGGAAATAAGCTGGTGATTGGCTATAGCACTCTCTCCTGCTGTCCTGAATATCAATGTGGTCAGTTTTGATGAGTATTTAATTCACATTTAAAACACAATATCGTAAATATTTTGGATGAAATAATAAATCTAAGGCCAATATTTGGTTACAGAATGTGACCCCCTGTCCTGTCCCAGTGTCCCAATGCCAGAATGCAAAGAGGATCAGTTTTTGGTTGAGGTCAAAGGGCAACCTGGATGTTGCTATAACTATCTATGTGGTAAGATGGTGTTGATGGGTAAACATTTGATGTCTATCATTAGCAATTAAGAGATGAATTCTTTTTTTTTAATATTTCATTTTCACTTATTAACTGACAAAACCACAATAATAAAATAATACAAAGAGTTAAACCGAAGACAACAATAATAACAATAATAATAATTATCAGTAAAAAAAATCTTAACACGGCTATTTGGCCCTCAGCACGTTTAATCCAATACAGCCAGGGCTGGCTGAAGACTTTAGGGATCCTGAAGTAGAATTTAATTTAGGGGCCCCTTGGTGCTACCAATTTGACACACTCATTAATAAATTATTATCAGTGTTCTTATGCAGCCTGTTAACATGATATTGTCAGGTTTTTTCATTCAATATTGCATTTTTGTATAATTACCATTGTCTATTGACGTAATATATATAAAAACTGTTCGTTTGATATACTCTTGGGGGCCCTCTGGTGGCCATGGGGCCATACGCAGCCACTTAGTTCGCTTATGCCTTGGCTGGCTGGCTCTGCATACAGCAGTGGTTCCCAATCTTTTTTCTTCCCTTTGGCAGAATAAGAAATTCCCATAGACACTTTCAGGAGAATATTTTTTAAACTTAATCATAAATTCGGTGTGTGACTTAAAAGGGACAATTTACTTTTAAAGTAGAAGCATCAAAAGTAAATCCTGCAGCTTTTACATTGTTTTACCACAGGAATTCAAAGTATTCTTAGTCCCAGAGTCTTTTCAGCGACTGAAGTGGGCTCGCTTTGTGCTGCAGAGCCTTTTAAATGATGGGCAGTGTTTAGCACAGTTGGTAATATTGTGTTGTGTTCATTTTAAATTATTTAACGTCAAATGTTTAAACTTTTATAACTATTCTTTAAAATACAATCAATGATCCCTCTAATTGTTGTGGCTTTATTCATTGATTGGATAATATTTTAAAACTGGAAGTTAAAAAGACAGGGTCCTTGATAAAGTTTATTGTAAAAATATCCCCATCTCCTGTGCCAGCCCATCCCAACACTTTCTGATTACTGGACAATCCCAAGAACAATGCATGAAAAATCCAATTTCAATCTGAAATTTATTACATACTAGAGAGATATTACTACTAATACTACTAAAGTGGTAGTTCGGTGAACTGCTAATTGTAGGATCGGAGTTCAATTCCCAGCACCACCAACCTGCCGCTGTTGGGCCCCTGAGCAAGACCCTTAACCTCCAATTGCTCAGTTGTATAAAAGAGACAAATGTAAGTCGCTCTGGATAAGGGCATCTGCCAAAATGCCGTAAATGTAAATGTATTCAGAATTTGTTGGGACATATGTAAGTGGACTTCTAATAGATTTAAAAAAATGATAATATTCTAATAACTAGAATATTAAGAGCTTGAACAAAAATAATTATTTAGAGTCTCTAAGATACTCTATATCGAAAAAATTATTCATTGTTGTATATGACTGTAAATTAATTTATGTGTTTAAGCTGTAATATGTGATACTGTGTGTCTATTACAGTATGTGAGTCTTGTATGGATCCCATCCCAATATGTCTGCCTGGAGAGATTTTGCTCGTGGATATGAACACAACTAATCTTTGCTGTCCACATTATCAATGCGGTAATTTAACAAACACAATCACAATAAATCAATAATATATAATATTGATTAAATGATTACTGTTTTTTTTTGCAGTGTGTGATACCAGCCTGTGCCCTGAACCCAGCGTTAGCTGTGTCACTGGTACTGCTCTTGTTAAGAGGCCTGTACCCGGCAGTTGCTGTCCAGACACACACTGTGGTAATATTGACAGTCATACAGATCCACCATATATACAGTACAAACCAGTGTGTTGATTTGATTCGTTTTCAATACTGTTGTTTCTCTCTCAGAGTGTCAGTGTAACAGTGTTGTATGGCCTCAATGCACCGTGGTAAGTTCCTTTTTACAGCCTCTCAGGGCTTTTTTTACTAGTAGTTTTTCGTCTGAAAACAAACCCTAAACACTCTTATTGGGTAATTAGTTACACACACTAGAGAAATCACATACTTTTTATACAATATAGTAATTGTGCAAGGAAGGTAGTATTAGTACTGAAGTATGCATACAATGTACACTTTACTATGTATGCCATGATCCTTCAGGACAGACCATCATATGCGGAAGTGGTGAAAGCAGCGACGCAGTGCTTAAAAACATTGTTTATTGTATTCAAATTTAACTCGTTTAACATTATTCATATTAAACATTATTTAACTTTAAATTCATGCTGCTGTGACGTCACATGTACAGTATGACCGTATCAACATGGCAGAAGTCTTACTTCTGAAATTTTTTTATACTACCCGTAATTAAACTACATCCGCTGTAGTGGAGATTTTGTTTTCATAAATGTTTTGTAAGCTACTTTATCAATTTCTGCTGTACTGTACAAAGGACATCCTGTGCTTTTTTGGGAGATGTCATTTTATTGGCTGGGATGCTAGGAACTAGGGTGATGTCCCAAATCACATACTACTCAAGAAGGTACTAAGTAGATATTAAGTAGTTACATACCTCCCAAGATTTAAAAAAGTATGTTTTAATAGTATGGTTTCTACATCCGCCATGTTGATACTGTCATGTGACATACAACGTCACAGCATCACGAATTTAAAGTTGGATAATGTTACTTCAATAAAGCTATATTTTTTCATTAGTATGTAAAGCTACTTAAAGCATGTGAAAAAATGTGTGTCGCCGCGTTCCGCCATTTTCGCCACATATGACGAGTCGTCTCTGCTGTGGGATCATGGGATTGTAAATTGTACATTGTATCTATACTTTAAAATCAAAAATGGAGAAGTAGTTTATCTCTGCTGTAATTTGCATACCAAACTTTCAGACATACTACTTGCCTCACATAATTAGTTTTTACTATATAGTAGGAAAGTATGTGATTTTAAAAGTTGCCAAGTTCTTACAATACATACCAAATAGCGCCATAACAACAAGCATGTTTTATAAAAAAGAAATGTCTTTTCTAAAATAAAATTATCATGTCTGCTTAAAAAATTAAATATCATTTAAATTAAAAACTTCTAATTTGTTGAAAATTATTCTTTAATGGTTGTGAAGTACATACATAAGTAGTATGTGATTTAGGGCGGAGCCCAATACATATTGGAATCTAATCAACATTGCTTAGTGTTCACTAATGTAAATTAAATGTATTAATAAAAAGTAAAAATTGTAACATGTAAACATTTATAGATTTTATATGCAATATATTAATACCTTGTTATCTCTATGTTTATACATAAGTATGTTAAATGGGTTTTACTCATTTTGGAAGTGTTGGATTTTACATAAAAAAACAACACTGCAGTATAAACTGTAACTATATGTGTGTATTCGTGGACCTTTTTACAATTTTATATTTTATCTATTTTTCAGTAAACTTTTTCATTTTATCTAATTTTAACCCCAATTTTTTTGTTTTATTGTGTTTGTCAGGGAGAAATTCAAGTGGAGGAGCCAGATCACAGCAGTACCTGTGGCTGCACTCAGTATTTGTGCAGTAAGAAACACACACATACACACACACACCACTTGTTTGTGTATTAAAAATTTGGTCTCCTTGTCAGTTTGTATACATCTGCTTATGTGTGTGTGTTTGTGTGTGTGTGTGTGTGTGTGTGTTTATGCAGAGAAGGCAGATGTCTGTTTATTTCAAGGAGTGACTGTGTTAAGTCCAGGTCAGTCCATGGTGCAGTATGTTGAAGGAGAGATGTGTTACACTGTGCAGTGCCTCACACACAGAGATCCAGACACAGGTTTCTACGCCATGGACATCACCACTTCAAACTGCTCTGAAAAATGTGAACCTGTGAGTCCTTTAACACTGTTTACAATTCTTATTCTAATATAGAGACTATTTTAGCCATGATCTTAAGTGTATCACCATCTTTACAAATCTTAAACCTCAAAAGTAGTTAAATGGGTCATAAGTGATGTGTAATATAAGAATATCAGCGAGAATCAAGGAGAAAGTGTAAAAACGGTGATGAGAGCAGCTATGTTGTATGGTTTAGAGTCAGCGAAACACGGGGAAGTGGGGTGGGGGTTTGGTTAGGACGATTCTGAGAGGCCCACACAATTTGTGGGCCCAAAAGATCTGTTTTATTAGTAGTAACAGTGCGCAATGGGTGTAGTCAAGGGGCCCAACCTCATATTCTTTCTTAGGGCCCATAATTGCTTATGGCGTCCCTGGTGGTACTGATAAAGTAACAGGAGAGTCCAGATCCTGTCATGTGACTATCACAGCTGCACACATTGTGATGTCGACGCTGAAACCGTATATTGTGCAGTCCTACTCTATAATCACATACATTTAATCAAGCACTCTGTGTCAGTTCATACAAGCTTGCTATCAGGTGATTAGTAGAAAAAGCAACCCAACCCCAATCAGCTGATCAGGCCCTAAGCACTCAAATCTAAAACAGGGCGTCTGCTCTCCTATTATTAAAATAGGAGAGTCGCCTCTCCGTGAATGATGCTGTTTCCCTGTTAACACTTTTTATAAAGCTCACTAAAAAGACAGGGAATTTAGAACAGGGCCATACCGGCAAATGTAGAATACGAAACATGGCAGTTAAAGTCGAGCTGAAGGTTTCTCTAGTTTTTTGACATAAGAGGACCTGACTGAACTGTATATATTGTATACTAATAACTTTTGGGTAGATATGTAATATCTGTATAATCATATATTCTGCACAATCACTATATACTGTAAATTCATATATAGATAATATGTCTATTTATTTATGCATTTATATAGATATACATATTATCTATATATTTATTTATATAGATCTGTAAATATGTTTATATTGCAGTTCTGCTTAGATGCATTTCATTGCCTTGTAACAGTGCGACAATAAAGTTAAATTTATTCCAATCTCATTTCACAGAACTTATCAAGGGCTATAAAGTGTGAAAAGCTGAGCAGGAACCTACTAATGTAGAATTTACACATATTAATAAACCTGTGATTTACTGTAGGATAGGAAGCTGTAAAAGCGCTGTTATTGTGTTAAAGTGCTTTCTCAAACCTGATTACTAAAAGTTAATGACATAGTTTATGTATCACCTGTATTAGATCCGAATGCTGTGTATGGTTTTAATCACCTGTGTCTCGTGGTTTGTTTCTGAAGCACCAGGTGTACGTTCCATCCTCGGACCCCCATGTGTGTTGTGGCTCGTGTAAAAACGTCTCATGCTCATTCACAAGTGAAAATGGAACTACAGAAGTATTTACGGTATACCTGGCATCCTGTTATTAAAGACAAAACACACATACAATGTATATGTTGTTGTTTTTGTTTTATTGATTAATTGCAGTTGATTTAATTTCTGTTTAATTTTATAACAATAATGAACAAAAAGAAATGTATGACCGAGATTTATGACATAAAAAATATGACCTAGAAATTTATTCACACTATTTTCTATGTTAAATGTGTAGTAAAAATAGTATTATTCTTTACTATTTCAATATGTCATTTCTATGATATACTAATATGTAATAGTTTATGAGAAAACATTTTATATAAATGTTTACAGATTTAAGGAGCAGCACAGTGGCTTAGTGGTTAGCACTGTTGCCTCAAAGCAAGAAGGTTGGTAGTCCCATGTTCTCCCTGTGCTTGCGTGGGTTTACTCCAGGTACTCTGGTTTCCTCCCACAGTCCAGAAACATGTATGTTAGGTTGATTGGTGAGTCTAAATTGCCCATAGAAGTGAGTGTGTGTGGCCCTGTGATGGACTGGCGACCTGTCCAGAGTGTTACCCCTCCTGCCTTTCACCCTTTTAGAGACCCTTAATTAGGGAATAAGCGGGTATAGAATATTATTGAATGAATTAATTGATGTTTACAGATTTACACTTTAAAATGTCTCCATAATAAATGTATGTTATTTATATTTAAACCTTAATAGAAATCTAATTTCTGGGATTGTGCATCACTGTTGTGTGATTATAGGCAGGCAGTTCATGGGTGTCTAACTGCACACGTTTCGACTGCATTGAGACACCCGTAGGAGCGGTGGTTCTTGCCTCTAGTGTCATCTGCCCTCCTTTCAATGACACAGAGTGTATTCAGGTCTGTAGACTGTTTTTATTCATTCATTTAATAAAAGAACCCATGTTTATTTTCCTCTATTATCTTTTTTCAGAACGGTGGTGTGGTGCAGACCTACATCGATGGCTGCTGCAAGACATGTAAGTAGTCGGGTGGCTTGGTGGCTTCTTGTGGTGTATGCTGGTTGCAGTATCTTTATTGGATAATGGAGGTGGCCGTGGTGGGTTTTGGTTTTGGCTGCTGGTTTTGCTTTGGTTGAATTGAAACATGGTGTCCTGAAAAAATGAAGCACTTCTTCTTCTTTGACTCTGTCTTTTTATTTCTATTTTTTTCCTTATTTATTTGGTAAACAATTTGAGCAACATATGAGTTGGTAGAAAAAAAATAAAGCCCTAAAATCATCAGGACTTACATAATGTTTTAATGTTTTAATATATATTATTACGTATATATATATATATATATATATATATATATATATATATATAGTTTCTGTCAAGATTTTAGACACTTTCCTCCTGCAGTATGACTTCTCCTATACTGACTGTCAAACCCCTACCTCGACAAAATGAGTTCCGTGGACAGAACAGCCTAAATAGAAACTTATTGAGTTACTGTTTAGCAAGAAAACGCCGGTTACTGCTGAGGTTTGGTATAACAGAAACAGTGAGGAAGCTGATTGGTTGGTTCCTGTCACATGTTCTGTGGTGCACATAGGTCGTTTCCAAAAAAACGTAGATGTTTTTAGCTCGCTGCGGTGCAGAAGAATCCGTCTGGAAAAGCTCTCTATTTGCGTAAATGCCACACGCCTACATTTAAAAAAACGAAATTGAGTGTGCAAAAGACACAACGTGTGAACGACCCATAATTTCTATAAAACCATAGTGATTGAAATGGTGATTATATAAGGACTTTATATGCGGTCCTATACTGATTTTGAATGCACCTTAAGGCAGGAAATCAAAGATTATAGTTTTCTTATTTACATTTACAGAGTCAACCAAAACTAGCATGACTGGTGGTTTGCATGAATCTGCCTGAAATGATGAATTTGCATGCATGGGGACCATAGAGATGACTTTAAAGAGGCAATCTGGCTTGGGCCCTTTCTACTTCTGGTTACTTTTTACTATTTACATATATTTATATATTAGAATTTTAACCTCGTACATTAATTTCTGTGTGTGACAGGGAGAGTTTCTGCGTCTGCATGCATGCGAGTATGTAAGGGCATGCGGGTTATTCATTGCAGGTTTTTCTCTGGGGTGTCTGCTATGCTTTGTCCCAGCTCGGCACCAGTGCATGCTGGGTAGGCAGCGTTCGTTTTGACCTATGGTCAATTTTTGAATTTATAAATGTGACCCTGTGTGTTTCTCAGGTGCCGGATTTGGTTTTTTACCTTTTTCCATTAGTCCAGTAACTCCCACTGCTAGTACTAACTGTGACACAGGTACCTACCAACCCTCTTACTCTCTTATTATACTGTGTGAGCAATAAGGTTAACAGTTAATCTAGACCTTTATATCACATACTATAAAAGACTGAGTGTGATGAGTGATTACAGGTCATTATAGCGTTCAAAACCCCTCAATTTTCTTATTATTGCCACCTGCATTGAATTACAGAAACAAAATTTAACAATAGTTGTGAAAATGCTTCATTCATTTTGGCATTTTATAATGTTTCTATTTTTATTTTAGTTGAGATGTGAGTGTCAGTTATTATCATTCAGCCATGTGATGTGTCCCGTGGTACAGCCTGTGATTGAATTCAACTTATTTTTTTTGTTTAGCACTTTTAACAAAAGACATTGTCTCAAAGTAGCTTTACACAGAATGCAGTAAAGGTGAAAAGTGTAAGTTTGTCCCTAATGAGCAAGCCGGTGATGACTGTGCCAAGGAAAAACTCCTAGAGGTGAAGTAGGAAGAACTAGAGAGGAACCAGACTCAATAAGGAACCCATGCTCATCTGGGCGACACTGCATGATTGGGCTGTTCTTAATGATTTAATTAATCTATTATTGTTGTAGTGTGAAATGTTTTTGAAAATGCTAACTGTAGTCTGATAGCACTAAAATTGCACTAATTGATAGCACTAATTTAGTCCGTTTATGCGGCAGTCCAAACCTACGCCACATGAACGTGCACAAAAGAAATACTGTAACCATGGCATAAAACTGCCCTTTCCATAAACTTGAAAGAAGCGACAATGCTGTTCTATTTCTGGTGTCACTGTTTTTTACATGTGGGTTTTGTTAAATAATTGTAATCCTATAAAATGTGCATATTTCAAAACTGCCAAACTGATCCCAAATTTTGTACACCTGCCCATTTTTACCCTCAAAATCAAATTCAAAACCACCCACATGAACTGGATTCCCAATCTGGCAACTTTGGCTGAACATGTATCCTGTCTGCACAAACAGGGTGCAGAGAGATGCGCAAATAAATATGCTGAGATTTTAACCAGCAGAACAAAAAATGTTTCTGTAGACAATCACCTACCCTGCCTAAGACAGACTGGGAGTTCTGTTAACTGTAATTGTGTGTTTGTGGGCGGTGCTTCCATTACACCGCCTTTCTATGTGTGTGTAGGTAAAGAGGACGGGAAAACATGCAAAAGGGTTGCCATCAGGACCACGATCAGGAAAGATGACTGCAGAAGTAACGCACCAGTGAGTGAGATTTGCTTTATTTAAACACTGACTAATCATCTACTGACTAATCATCTACTACTTCAGAAGATTATTGTCATGTGTACAGAAAAAGGTCTGTTGCACCATACAATGAAATAATATGTGAAAAAACTCCTAGCAGACTATTGCTATGTATCTATTAACCTGTGTTTACACACATTAAAGTATTGCATCAGAAACCAGTGATGGAAATGGCAAGATTTAAAAAACACTCACTTGAGGTGGTTTTTGACTTGTGAGAAAAAGTGTTCATACGAATAAAGGTAGATGGAAACACATTTGCCGAGTAAATTCTGAGGTAGCGAATATTAAACCCACGTGACTGATCTGCGTTTCCGCTCATGACATCTTTCCGGTTCCTTCATAAAAACATGGCTGCTAACAGCAACAGGTGCATCTGGAAAGATGAGGAAATCTGCACTGCTAGAACATTTATTATTTGCCTAAAGGTTACTTATTAAAATCCTGACTTTATAATACTTGCTTTTTTGGTTAAATAAATTCTGTTGTAGCAAACGTTAAACCCACACGACGTATCAGCTCTTTTCGCTCCATTATCCTTGCCTTGTTTTTTTTACTGTTGGTTACAAGGTTACAAATACCAACGTCAACCACTCAACAACTCAATGGAAACCCGCGTTTTTTGCAAACTTGAAAAATATTTGCTTTATGTTAGGATGACAACACGGCTAATGACATAATTAATAAAGTGTTTTAAAAAAGAATTCATACCCCCTTTTCACATTTTGTCAACTTACAACGACAAATGTAAATGTGTTTTATTGAGATTTTATGTGATAGACCAACACAAAGTAGCACATAATTGTGAAGTGAAATGAAAATGATATACAGTTTCAAAATTGTAAAAAAAAAAGCAAAAAAGTCCAAGGTGTATGAATACTTTTTCAAGGCACCGTAAGAGCAAAAGAAAAGCTCACACAATATAAATGAAAAAAAAAAAAAGAAAATGCATTTTTACGAAAATTCTTACTATTCTCCTTTCGGCTGTTCTCTTTTGCGGGTCACCACAGTCTCTACCTAACCCTAATCTCTACGTCTTCTCTACTCACACTCACTAACTTGTCTATCTCATGTTTATCGCATCCATATACCTCCTCTTTGGTCTTCCTCTTTGCTATCTGCCTGGTAGCTTCATTTATAACATTCTCCTACCAATATATTTACTATCCCTCCACTGTATATGTCCAAACCACCTTAATCTGTCTTCCCTGACTTTCTCCCCAAAACATCTAACATGAGCCATCCCCCTGATGAACTTGTTTCTAATCTTGTGCAACCTCATCACTCCCACAGAAAACCGCAACATCTTCAGCTCTGCTACTTTTAGCTCTGCCACCTGTCTCTTCCTCAGCACCACTGTCTCTAAACCATACATCATAGCTGGTGTTACCACTGTCTTGTACACCTTCCCCTTATTTCTAGCTGATATTCTCCTGTCACACATCACTTCTGACACGTTTTTCCACCCATTCCAACCTGCCTGCACTCGCTTCTTTACCTCTTTTACACACTCTGCAATGCTCTGGACTGTCGACCTGAAGTACTTAAACTCCTGCACCTTCTTTACCTAGGGTTAATCTCATTGTTCCACTTCCCTCCCTTTCATTTAAACACACGTACTCTGTCTTGTTACAACTCACTTTCATTCGTTTTCTCTCCAAAGCAAACCTCCACCTCTCCAGGTTTTTCTCCACCTGCTCTCACTACAAATCACAATGTCATCTGCAAACATCATCGTCCAAGATGATTCCTGTCTGACCTCGTCTGTTAACCGATCCCTCACCACAGCAAACAAAAAGGAGCTCAGAGCTGATCCCTAATGCAGTACCACTTCCACTTTGAACTCTTCTGTCTGACCTACTGCACACCTCACCACTGTCCTGCTCCTCTCATACATATCCTGCACAACCCTTACATACTTCTCTGCTTTTCCTGATTTCCTCATACAATATCACAGCTCTTCTCTTGGTACCCTGTCATATGCTTTCTCCAGGTCTACAAAAACACAATGCAGCTCCCTACGACCATCTCTGTACTTCTCCATCAGTATTCTCAGAGCAAAGATGGCATCTGTAGTGCTCTTTCTGGGCATAAAGCCATACTGCTGCTCACAAATATCTACTACCCTCCTTAACCTAGCTTCCACTACTGTTTTCCATACCTTTATTGTATGACTCATCAACTTTATTCCTCTGTAGTTGTTGCAACTCTGCACATCACTCTTGTTCTTAAAGACACCAGTACACTTCTCCTTTATTCCTTAGGCATCTTCTCATTCACTAAAATCCCGCTAAACAATCTAGTAAGAAATTCCACTGCTGCCTCTCCTAGACATTTTCACACCTCCACCTCTTCAAAGCCATCCTAACTTTTCATGTACTAATCTTTTAAACTTCCTGCTCCACATTGTTTACCTCTTCTACCTTTTTTCCCTCTTATTTTCCCTTTCTCCCTTTCATGGCACATCCTTCCCATCTCGATCCCGCTGCCTTGCTAACGTGTACCAAGCCTTCTGTCCTTCTTCTGTAGTGTCAAACCTAGTGTAAAACTCATCATATGCCTTCTGCTTGGTCTTAGCCACTTCCCTCTTCACTCTGTGCTGCAAATCCTGAAATTTCTGTCTACTTTCCTCAGCCCTTTCCATGTCCCACTTCTTCTTAACTAACCTCTTCCTCTGCATACAGTCTGAACTTCCTCAAGCCACCACCAAGTCTCCTTATCTTCGTTCCTTCTTCCATATGACACACCTAGCACCTTTCTTCCTGTCTCCCTGATCACCTCTGCTGTAGTTTGCCACTCATCTAGAAACACTAACTGACCACCCAGAGTCTGTTTCAACTCCTGTCTAAATTCCTCACAGTATCCTTCTTTTTTTCAGCTTTTAACACTTGGTTTTCCTACCTTTGATCTCTTCTTCTTTCAGACCAACATCTTCATCCTACACGCCACCATTCTATGCTGCCCTGCTGCACTCTCTTCCAGCACAACTTTACAGTCACTAATCTCTTTCAGATCGCTTCGTCTACATAAGATGTAATTTACCTGTGTGCTCCTTTCTCCGCTTTTATAGGTCACTATATGCTCCTCTCTCCTGGAAAAAAAGTATTTACCATAGCCATCTCCATCCTCTTAGCAAAGCTGTCCCTCACCGCTCCTTTCCCTGACTCCATACCATCCCAACACCTCTGTTCCCCTCACCAACATGTCCATTAAAGTCTGCGCTTATCATTACTTTCTCTCTTCTGGGAATACACACAATTATCTCATCTAACTCACGCCAGAACCTCTCTTTCTCTTCTAACTCCCACTCTACTTGTGGGGCATAACCACTTACAACATTCACCATCAGCCCTTCAATTTCTAACTTCAGACATATCACCCTGTCTGACACTCTTTTTACCTCCAGATCATTCTTCACAAACTCCTCTTTCAGGATCACTCCTAACCCTATTTTTCTTTCTATCCACACTATGATAAAACAACTTAAATCCCGATCCAATACTACGAGCCTTGCTACCCTTTCACCTAGTCTCCTGTACAGTCTCTTCTACCTTCCTTCTCTCCATCATATCCACCAGCTCTCTACCTTTCCCTGTCATTGTCAGGGTCATTCAGGGTCCCAGTTTTACACTATTGGCTTTCCTCCTCCCTTTCTGTCTATCAACGCGTCTTCCTCCTCTTCTTCTTTGACCAACAGTAGCCCAATTTTAGCCAGCACCCTGTAGGCGCCATTGGCGGTCGTTGTTAACCCTGGCCTCGACTGCTCCGGTATGAAATTACGCCGGATGATTCGCATATTTAGATTTTACGCTGGATGCATTTCTTGACACAATCCTTTCTATTCATCCAGGCTTGGGACTGGCACTGAAGTCACTGGCTTGTGACCCCTGTGGCTAGATTACTAGTGCAAATAAGAACTAATTATAATTATGTGTATAAGTACATGTGTAAGTGTCTAGTATAAAATGAAACATTGTTAAAATTTGGACAGAAATCTTGGCAGTGTAAAACGTTTCATCCTGTTTTATTTATTTTTCTTTTAGGTAACCATTTACTCCTGTGATGGGAAGTGTCCGTCTGCCACCATATTTAACTTTAACATAAACAGCCATGCACGCTTTTGCAAGTGCTGCCGTGAAAACGGTCTACAGAGCCGCGTCATCCAGCTGTACTGCACTCGCAACGCTACTTCTGTGGAATACAACTACCAAGAGCCCGTGGACTGCTCCTGCCAGTGGAACTAATAACCCATAACAGTCTGTAGACCTGCAACACCTCGGTATTTTCCACTCCATCTACCCTCTCAGAGAGGGTAACATGCTCAGTTACTTACACACAAATTAATACACACACCAAATATTAACTTCAGATTTCTATATCTATTTTTTAAATTCTGGATTAACACTTTAGAAATATCATCTAATCACAGGCAGTAGATGAACATATGATTTATAATCAGTCAGCTTCACTTTATAGCTTCAAATTACATTGTAGAAATAGAGAATATATATATAATGTGTGTGTGTGTGTAACATCAGTATATTATGCAGTTTTGTTTCTCGGAAATATTTTAAAGCAGAAACTTACATGTAATTAAGTATTCCAGGCAGGTATAGAGTACTGTGTATACGTTTAGGTGCTTGTTCAAAGTTTTTTTTTTTTTAACCTCTTGTTTTATTTAAGATTTATATAACTGTACTTTTTTGAACAAACTGCCATCAACAATGTTGCACCCTCTACAGGGATAAATAAATAAGCCAGATTTATAAACCTATGAGTTGTATTTTCATGTGATTCAAGAGTTCAGTGTTTAATGTCCATTTCAGAAGTCCAAGCACAAAATATCAAAACCAGAATAAATATAATCAAAAATAGCCAAACACAAGGTGACCTTTAGAGGCATATGCTTGTTTCCACAAACTTGGAAACACACAGTTGTATAGAATGTTTTAGTGTAATAGTGTTGTATTCAAAATTTACCCTGTTCCTGCATGACAATGCCCTTGTGCAAAAGCCTATGTGCTCCATAAAGACATAGGCTCCATCTGAAATCAAACACTACTTAAGTGTGTGCTACAATTAAGTTAGTATTTACTTACTTAAAAAAGGATGTTCTATATAGTATGGTTACGGGTAGTATGAATGAAATTTGTGTACTATAGTCCACCATTTTGACATCGTCACATGGCATTCGACGTCACAGCATTGGGAAATTACAGTCGGAATGGTAAAGCTACTTGAAGCCATTGTACAGGTTCTGCATCGCCGCTTTTCGCCACTTCCACATATGAAGAGTCGTCTCTTCCGTCTCTCATGGGATAGTAATGTGTCCATCTTATTCCGGACAGGAAATAGATCATCGGGTTTCACGAACTGTAATTCACCTACTAAGGATTCAGACATACTACTCGTCCACATACTCAGTTTCACCTACTATATAGTATAAAAGTATGTGATTTTGGACAAAGTGTAAAAAAATCAATTGTGTAAACTTTTTTTTATACTAAGATTTTTATACTAAAATACACCACATTCTCCTGTAACACAAACTCCTCTTCATGTTCTCATCAGCTCCTCACAAACTCCTCTTCATGCTCTCATCAGCTGGTGTCAGAGGATCATCCTACGCCGGGGCTGAACTCTGTCCTGCTGAGTCCTGTTTTTTTTAAAGCAAACTAATTAAAATTGCTGTCTGGCCTCAACTCCTCTTCGTGCAAAGCTGCTGAGTCAGATGAGAGTGTTGACGATCCACAGCCTTTTACTTTGTGGTTGGAATCCCAGATTTGATTGTGGAAAGAAATGTTACTAAATTACACCTGAACGAGATGCACATTATTTTTAATCCCAGTGCAAATAAACAGATCAACTTTTGTCCGAACTCACGAATGTGATGTTTAATGCTGAGTGTAGATATTAACAGTCTGAATTATGGTTTTGAAAAAATATTTTTAAATCAAATTTAATAGTAATTCTTTCCAAAACTGTGGCTCATAATTAGGAATTATGTAAATATTTTGTATTATTTCATGTGTTTTATTATTAACATTTTTGTCATTATCTAGACTTTAATATGCAATTAAAAATCACAATAAATTGTAATATCGGATTGCTATAGTTGTATTATTGCAACATTCAATTATCGCAATATATATCGTAATGGCACACAAGTATCAGAATAGTATTAAATTGGCAGATCGGTGTATTGTCCCAGCCCTTTCTTTGTTTTTCATATAGAGATTTGACTCATCTCTATTTAATAGAGTTAACAGTTTGTGTTAAATCATGTATTTAATGGGACAGTGTGTTGGCCGTGTTTAAGTGGGAGCTGTTATGTTTTCACATCTCTGTAAAACAGGACATCACATGTCCTATGTGATAGATGTTTTTATCCAAATAATGAGTGGTGTAAAACTTAAAAATAATACACTCTTTCTGCTCTCTAAAACATTGATTAAAGATTGGTCATGTATTTATTAATGTCAGAAACGTTACTTATTTTAAAATGATCTGTAGTTCATCATTTGGTATAGACACTTATTGTATCAGACTATTACATCAACAACAACTTGAGTGGTGGCTTAAGTTGGACTGCAATTTATTTATTTATTTTTATCTTGAAAAAATAACAAGTTAATTTAAAAGTGTTATAAAAATGCTGTGATATGCTATTTAATAGGGGGAAATGCGCAGTGGTTAAGGTGTTGGACTGCTAATTGGAAGAACGGGGTTCGATTCCCAGCACCACCAAGCTACCACTGCTGGGCCCCTGAGCAAAGCCCTTAATCCCCAATTGCTTAGTTGCTTAGTTGACCTCAATAGTCTTCTGAAGAGAAAGGGGGCGGGGCTAGTAGCCATGACAACGGTTTACCTGCAGCACATGCCAGCAGCACATTATGCAGTAGTATAATATAAATAGTAGTACGTAGGAAAACAATAACAATAATGACCCCGCCCCCTTTTATGCAGTGCGGGAGTGTGTGGTATTTTCCAGTTAAAGCGAAGTGTCTAAACGGAAACACAAGTCAACCAGACTACATTAAACTGGTGTTTAACTTCTTTTGTGTGTGTGTTTCTTGCAGGTGGTACAGGCAGGCGTGAAGAGTGAATATTTCATCATGAGGAAGGGAATGTGAAATATTCAGATGTGTGTGTGTGAGAGAGTGTGTGTATGTGTGGATCTGGAGAGCACACAGTGACTAGCGTGAAATAATTACATTTTAAAAAAGTATTAATTACGATAATTATGTGATAGTTGACTTAAAAGCTGGAGGTTTTTCTGTTTGTTTTTTTTTATTTTGGATTTTTCAGCCATTGGACATTAGAAATGGAGATAAAGTTTCCTCTGAGACTGCTGGGATTTCTGATACAGGTAAAAAAAAAACTAATCTCATTAAAACACAGATAAACACTGTAATCAGACCGCTTCGATTGTTTTTTTACATGTACTTTCTGTTTTTTTTACCCACCTGCACATAAAAGTCTAACAAAATAAAAAATTTAATCACACCTTTTTTAACAATCACATGCATTGTGTTAAAATATATATTTTTAAATATAGAATTATTTTACTTTTAACTTCCACCTGTAAAACTCGGTAAACTGTTCTGATGGGAGCAGTCAGTATTTTGATGTATAGGTGAAATTAAATATAAGTTAAGAATTAATGTCAGATAGGCTATTTATAAATTGTAAAATGATCTGTAGCTCAACATTTGGTATAGACACCACTTTATAATCAGAGTAGCAGTTTTGTATGTATAGTGAATTACATCAGCATTAAGATTTATGTCAAGATGATAAATTGGCTTGATTAGTACTCAACATTTGGTATAGACACCACTTTATAATGAGAGTATTTTTGTATTAGACAGTTACATCAGCATTCAGAAGTGGTGGCTTGAGTTAGACTGCAATTTAAAAAAAAAAGAAGTTTCTAAAAGACTTGATGTCTCTTTCGATACCGTGAGGTCGAGGAAGGGACTGGACGGGACTTTATACTTAATAGTTCAAAAAAAAGGAAGTTTTCCATATGAAAAAAAAAGACTGAACGTTTCCCACAGTCTATATGAGCATTAAATTATTTAAACTTTAATATAGAAAAACTTACTGTAATTATATAAGATTTGACTTATAAGTCAAGTTGAAGGAAACGGGTTTTAGTCAATCAGTAGAGTTCACTAAACTTCTTAGGGTTTTTAGTGAAGAGTCTAAACATAACGGATCTAAATCATATTTATCATTTTCTTTTTATTAATGTTGACAAAAAATACTGACATTGTGACATTTTTCTTTTTCTACAATATGAAAAAATGACACGACCTAAATATCTATATTAAAAAAAGAATTCATTATTTTTGAACAATTGTGGTGATATTTTACACATCTGCATAAAATAGAATACACAAATTATAATTATAGATAAATACAATAGAACAAAGATGTAAATAAAATAAACAGTTTGATGTTTTTCTGGAGATTCCGATACAGAAATTGAGTAATTAAATGTAAATGTAAAATGTATACACACTACTGCACCTTCTGTACATTATTTACCCCCACCTCTGTAATTATCAACCTCATACCCTTATTTATTACACTGCTATTTATTGTAAATAAGCCACTTATGCACTTCTGGTTAGATGCTAACTGCATTTCATTGGCTCTGTACATGTAACCTTGCACAATGACAATAAAGTGGAATCTAATCTAATCTAATCTAAAATCACACTATATAGACTGTATAAACTAACTACAATTAATCTTTGTTAATGCGCCGTAAAATGCGGAATGATTTTAAACTTGTTAAAAATCTTACAAATACCAAACTTTCACTTGATTATTAAACTTAATCCACAAATCACATGTGTTCTGAATTGTGATGCAGTCGATTATTATCCTCACTCGTCCTGTCATGTGACTATAACAGATACACACATTGTGATATGGATGATGAAATTATATATTGTACAGTTCTATAATATTATTATATCCAGCGGTATATAACATTTGAAGTGGTTAATCAAAGTTGGTCTAAAAAAACAATGGGGCTTGTTTTGGTTTTTGATGAAAGGTTTTATCCCACTTTAAATGTTGACTAGTACATTCAGGGCCCCTGAGCACGGCCCTTAACCCCCAACTGCTTAGTTGTATGAAAAAGAGAAAGATGTAAGTCGCTCTGCAAGGGCGTCTGCCAAATACCATAAATTTAATTATTCTACATTTCTGGCATTTGGCAGACATTTTTATCTAGAGCGACTTACATTTATCTCTTTTTTCCCATCCAATTAAGCAGTTAAAGAGTTAAGGGCCTTGCTTAGGGGCCCAGCAGTGGAAGCTTGGTGGTGCTGGGAACTGAACCTATGATTTTCCGATCAGCAATCCAACAGTTTAACCACTTTGCCATCACTGTGACTTCTTTAGAATGCTTTAAGAATGTAGATAATAAAATAATTTAGGTCAGTTTTTTATTCACATTTGTGCTTTTTTGGTGTGTTTCAGTGTGTAAACCGTCTCTTAAAACCATTCCATGTTTCAGGATAATGTTAGGAATTTGGAACCTTTAAACCGACTTTTCAGAAAAAGAATATGTCTGTTGTCCAGGATGTCTGTTCTTTTTTTTTCTTCTTTATTCAGGGTATGAGTTTTCTGGATCCAACTGGTTCAGGAACTGTCCAAGTTCAGGTGGAGTTTTGCAGCTTTCCACTGAGCCTTAAACCTGATACTTACACACTTTTACTGGAGAACAAGGTATAGATATACTTTATATTATTTATATATATATATATATATATATATATATATATATATATATATATATATCAGCATCCATCTTACATTTATCTCAGTTATACACCTGAGCAATTGAGGGTTAGGGGCCTTGCTCAGGGGCCCAATAGTAATGGCTTGGTGGGGCTGGGAATCGAACCTACGATCTTTGGGTTGATAGTCCAAGACCTTAACCATGAGCCACCACTAAATAGTTTAACATCACTCTCTGACTCACTAAACTATTATTGATCATTACTAATTTATCATTTATTAATATGTATAAATATAAGATGCAGGGTTATGTATTCACTTCTGTTTCTTTCTCTTGCTCGCTCCTCGCCCCCCCCTCCCCTCTCTCTGTCTCTATCTCTCCATTTTGTCCCTCTCTCTCTCTCTCTTTTGATTTCTCTTTCTCTCTCTCGCTCCTCTCTCTCCTCTCTCTCTCTCCTCTCTCTCTCTCTCTCTCTTTCTTTCCCGTCTCTCTTTGTCTTTTAGATGTCTTTTATTTTTGTCTCTATGTCTTTTATGTCTTTTATTTTTGTCTTTTATTGTTGTTGTATTGTTATTTATGTCTTTTATTTTTGTTCCTCTCTCCCTCTCTTGCTCACTCTTTCTCTCTTTATTGTTCTCCCCCCCACTCTCTTTCTCCTCATCTCTCCCTCTCTCTTCTTCCCTCCCTTCTCTTCCTCTCTTTCTCTCTCTTTCTCTCTCTCTGTTCTTTCTCTCTCTCTCTCTCTCTCTCCCTCTCTCTCATTATTTTTGTAAGGAACTTCTGTCAGTATGGCGTGTTGTAATAATATCTGGATATGCGAGTGCTTCGGAATCTGAAATCCATTCTCGTGCTGATAATTTATATAAATCAGTATTGTTAAAAATATATATAATAATAACACTGTAAAAAAACCTGTTTGTTTCAGGTGCTGAGCGGCAGCGTGGTGTGTCAGAGTGTGTGTGAGTGTATGACGGACGTACACCTGCCACAGTCGTCCCCTGGGCTGAATCTGACTTTACAGTCGTACAAACGGAAGCAGATGTTAGAAGCCAGATCCTTCCAGCTTGGTACAATCAGCTCCAGATGTTCCGATAAATATTTCATTAAGTGTGTAACTGATATTTATTAAACTCTACCTCGTTTTCTGTAGTTCCTCTGAAGAGCTCCTTTCTGAAGGTCGAGGTCTCTTCCACCAGTGCTGTGCTGAACTGGACTGACTGGACTAGTGCACCAACACAGCATGTGTGTGTAGATGGTCAGTGTTGGACACTTTCATTCTCTCAGCCTTCACGCTCGGTATCAGGACTACGACCCGGGACACGTTACACTGTTAGCGTGGAGCAGAAAACACACCTTCCACATATCAGTGTCACAATTACGCAGAAGCTACTGCTGACTATAGAGACTGGTACACACACACACACACACACACACACACATGGTACAATATGATCCCCCACCAAAAAACATTTAAAAATAATATTTTTTACTGGCATAAATTATTAAAATAATAACTGTTCAAAATAATTGGCACCCTTTAAAAACAGCATCAGACTGTGTATTATTCATATGTGTAACTTTAATCGCTGTGGTGTTCCTGCAGCTCGGTGTCCTGTGGGATGGATAGCATCAGGATGGAACTGTTTCCAGGTCAGACAGGATGTTCAGACGTGGCCTGAAGCACAGAGAGTGTGTGAGAGTTCTGCTCCGGGACTCCATCTGGCCAGTGTAAAGACGGATGCTGACTTTCTGTCTCTCTCTGACAAACTACAATCCCACAAACACCACCTACTGCTACTGCTGTGGACTTCTCTGAATGACCGAGGAGTGGGTATCTATCTATCTATCTATCTATCTATCTATCTATCTATCTATCTATCTATCTATCTATCTATCCATCCATCCATCCATCCATCCATCCATCCATCTATCTGTCTATCTCTCTCTGTTTTTCTGTCTTACTCTGCGCCCCCTATTTGCACAACCCCGACTCTGCCTGTCTTTCTCTCTCTTCTCTATCTCTCTCTCTCTCTCTGTCTCTCTCTCTCTCTCTCTCTCTCTCTCTCTCTCTTTTATTTATCTTCATGACTCTTTCTGAGTCTCTGTTTGTCTCTGTCTCTCTCTCTTTCTGTCTCTCTCTCTGATTCGAGATTCAGAGTTTGCTTTATTAGCATGACAAATATGTACATTTGGACTGGACAAGTGCGGCTACAGTCGAACAGAAATTTCAGACATGCAGATAAATATCTTATTAATAATAATAAAAAAAATGAAATAGAAATAAGATAAAATAAAATAATACAATAAAAATAAACATCAAAAAGTATCTTTAATAAAAAGGTGCTAAAATAAAAAAAAGAGAAATAAAACATAAAACAAATAAAGTGTGTGTGTGTGTGTGTGTGTGTGTGTATATATATATATTGTGCTGCTAATGTGCAGGTCTGCCTGTGTTCCCCCAGTAGGTGGGGCAGTTTTTTGGTGGCTGAAAGGGAGTTTAAATTGGGGAGACTTTTGTGAAATTGATTAAAGAATTAAGTTTGAATGTTTTAATATTTAGTGTATTCAATGAGGAAGTGCAGCTCCTTCTCTACTGTATTCAGTGAACACTGTCACTGCTCTCGGGGCAGCCGGGACTGTCTGTGTCCTCCCCGGTCTCCAGAGCCAGACTGTGCTCACTGAGTCTGTACTTTGTCAAGGTGTGTGTGAGTTTTGGGTCACTTACTGTGCTGAGATATTTTGCTACATGGTACTGCCTGTTCAGGGTGAGATAAACACTCTCATTGACATTTTACTCTGCAGTTTAGTTTGACTTTCCAATAGTTTAAATCATTTACTTTCAGTGACTGTGATTTATAGATTCATTCTAATTGTAACTGGATGTACAAATGTCCTCTGATCCTGAGTCTGTGTTGTGTTAGCGTGTGCTGGCCTGTGAGTGTGTGTTGGTGGTGTGTTGCTGTGTAGATGTAGAGCAGTTGGACGAGGGGACTGGTGTTTTTGCTCATCTCTTGGTGTTGCAGAGCTTTATAATGATAGGATTGTGGGTCACCCTCTTTTAGTTTGTTATGTTTAGTATTATGGGATAACTGCCTAATTCTGCCCCATATATTTTGTTGGTGGTGTGTCTGCATACTCTTAGAATCATTTTGCAAAATTCTGCATGCAGGATCTTAATTGGATGTTTGTCCAATTTGTTGAATTGTTGTTGTGTAACAGGTCCCCACACTTCACTGCCGTACAGGGTGATGGGTTCAATCACTGACTCTATCTCTCTCTGTCTGTCTGTCTGTCCGTCTGTCTGTCTGTCTCTCTCTCTCTCTCTGTCTCTCTTTCTCTCTCTCTTCCCCTCTCTCTCTCTGTTATTAGTCAGCACCAGAAAAGACCCACTTTCTTTTTTTTGTAGGAAGAGGGTTACTTGTGCTGGGCCGATGGCTCCACCTACAACCTGAGTGCTACTGTGATGTCATCACTCTCAGCCAATCAGAGAGACTGTTTTGCCCTGCAGAGAAATGCAACTGGACCAGGCTACTTCTTCACCTCACTGCCGTGTGATGTACAACTTCCCTATCTTTGCCATATGCCATGTGAGTGTGTGTGTATAAGAGAGAGAGAGAGAGAGAGAGTCTTATAATGTGTGAGTGTAACCTGTGTGTGTGTTTGTGTGTTAGTGGTGCAGGGATATTTCACTGGCCTTAGTGTAAACAGTGTGCAGAAGACGGAAGCAGTCCTCAGCTGGCCCGATGTGTCCCGGTTTAACTCGACTCCTGGTTTAATGCTTAACCTGCATGTTCATGACCGAACTGGTAGCCAAGTCCTTACATACACTCCGCTTAGACACACACTAAATAGAAAACGTGTGAATGGACTCTCCCCTGGACACATCTATTACATTTCACTCAGCCTGAGACACACCGGTGGAGCGACTCAAACCCTCGGCCCTATTTTCATAGTGAAAACCAGTGAGTGCAAACACACGCACACACACACACTGATTCTGCTTGATCAGAAGGTATTCTTTAACATTTCTTTGCACATTTCCAGCTGCAAATCACATCTTTATATTATTTTACTTTTTCCATAAGTTCATTCATTCATTATACCCGCTTATTCCCTAATTCGGGGTCACAGAGATCTGCTGGAATCTATCCCAGCCGTTCCTGGACAGGTCGCCAGTCCATCACAGGGCCACACACACACTCACACTCACTCCTATGGGCAATTAAAATAACCAATCAACCGAACATACATGTTTCTGGACTGTGGGAGGAAACCGGAGTACCAGGAGTAAACCCACTCAAACACAGGGAGAACATACAAACACCCAACCTTCTTGCTGTGAGGCAACAGTGCTAACCACTTTCCATAAGTTAATGTTTTTATATCAGCGACAACACATATTGTAGAATCACAATTTAACCCTAGATAATATTTTAAACCATGTTATGTTTAAAATATGTATAATTAATAAAAGTTTTTTGTAGGAACATGCAGAGTTTCATTTATCACTCAAGTTACTCTAAAAAATGTAAACTGCTTATAATAACATTATATATAAAATAATAAATAGAATTAACTAAAATAAATGCTTTACGTTACTAGTATGAATTAAATAATAAAATAAAGGTTAGAGATAACTTCCTTATTGCCATCTTTAAAAAAGTCAATTTCTTCCTCCTCTCTCACTTCCATTTTTGTCTCTTCCTCTCTCTCTTATTTTTGTCTCTCTCCCATTTTTTTACTCTCTTTCTCCTATTTTTTGTCTCAACAACATTACTGAACTGAGCTGAACAAATATTTTTATTTATGACACTCAATGTTGTCATTTTACCTCCTCACAATAAACACAACTCTAATAAATAAAGTAAAAAAATAAAATTTCACTGTCATTGAGGTGTTGAAGTGTTGAAAATCATCAATCAGGCAGACAAAGTGGTAACAAATGAAGAACATAAAAATAACGCAAATCCTTATCGTAAAAAAAAATCTAAACCTTATGAAATAAAAGAAAAGTTTGCTTCATTGGGTTGTATTGTAGATGTGTGGTGTAGTGTGTTAATTTGCTAATATTCTTCAAAGGTCTGTCTTGCATACAATTCTTAAAACGTCTACAATATCGGTGGATTAAATATTATAAAACCGATAAATAATAATTTAAAAAATAGGGAAAATATAAATAAAATCGATTATCAGTTGCTCTGACATGCTCAGACATAAATATAAATATCAATAAATAAAAAGTACATTGTTATTCTGCAATAAATTACAAAAGCTGTTTAATTTAAGTCTAATAATTTATTCCAATTATCTATTTTTTAATTTTTAACTTTTTATGATGTGTTTTTTTTTCTTTAGTACCAAACCCTCCACAGAACATCACAGTGACCGGTCTCACATCCAGTCAGATCGCACTTTCCTGGGCCGCCCCTGACTCTGCCCATGATGCTTCGTTTGAGCGATACTTTCTGTACTGGCTAAACATAGCCTCTGGCAGTGGGCGGGGCTTGTGGTTGAGCAAAGGAAATCTCAGTGCTGTGATTGGTGGGCTGGAAGCTTATAATGTATACCGAATCAGTCTGGTATCAGTCACAGCAGAAGGCGTGGAGAGTGCTGAGGCCACGTCCCTAGACGTCGTTACGAGTAAGTTCTGTATCCATAAGTATTGGCACCATTCATGATAAACTGCGGCAACATGGTTCAAAGATAATCTGGTAAAAAAAGTTTACAAAATTGTAAACTTCTGTCATGATTAAAACAAGGAGAGGAGGAGGAAGCAATTGCTGAAATATTTTAATGATAAATGAACAAAAGAACAAAATTAAATAAATAATTACGACTGGATCTCAAGGCACAGGGAAACCGTAATATTTAACAATCAATGGTGCTCATCAATCTTCCTAACCTCATTCTGCTCACAGTGCGTGCTGTTGCTATTTGGTGGTCTGGTGAAGCCCCAAATTTCTTATGTCCTCAAGACATAGTTATAAGACTAGTTATAGTATCCGCTGTTATCCAGACCTTTAGATTTCTAGTAGTCAAATCTACAGAATGATGTCATATGTCAAACTGTGAAAAATAGGGTGCCAATATTTCTGTTATAGTTCACTATAATTTATAACAATATGTTTTATTCTTTAAGTATTAAATTCATTAATTCATTCATCTTCTATACCCGCTTATTCGGGTTTACGGGAAAATGCTGGAGTCTATTCCAGTCGTCTCTGAAAGGGCGAAATGCAGGAGGGGTAACACCCTGCACAGGGCCACACACATACACACACACTCACTCCTTTTTTACTGTGGGAGGAAACCGGAGTACCGGAGTAAACCCACGCAAGCACAGGGAGAACATGCAAACTCCACACAGAAATACCCCTGCCCAGGGAACGAACACGGGCGTTCTTGCTGTGAGGCAACAGTGCTAACCACTAAACCACCATGCTGCCCAAGTATTAAATTATTATCTGTAATGTAATTTTACAATTATTATTAATATTTACTAATAATATTTTTGGACTTGACCGTTTTGTTACTGCTTTTCAGTATTAAAATATGATTATTTTTAACCCTGTGTGTGTCTGTGCATGTGTGTTTTCAGAGGTTAATCTACTGCACACAGTGTTTCCATATCATCTATCGGGACAGAAAACCTGACCGTGTGCTGGAAGCAGCTTCCTGTCCACCAGGTTGATGCGTATCATATCCGTCTCCAGTCACACACACTAAATCAGAATCATCCCAAAGAATTCTGGGTAAAAAATGTTGACTGTATGACCTTGATGGCGCTCATACCTGGTGAGACATATGATGTGGGTGTGGCTACAGAAAGGGGTGGTAACAGGAGCCTGGAGAAAACTGTACAACTGACACTAAGTACTAATCTTATTTCCGTCCATGTTTTATCTGTGTATTATTGTGCACTCTGTCTTAAAGGACACTCATGATGTATTATATGGTTTAAGAGCCGCAGACGGTCCGAGATGCTGTCCCGTATGCTGTGGACACGGAATCCGTGGTCCTCTTTGTGCAGATGCCCACGAGCGGTGTGTATGATGGTCTTGCTGTAACTTATGGCAACAACAGCATCTGGATTCCAATGTCCAGAGATACTGGGATCAGTAAAGCCGTGGTGGGAAATCTGACTCCAGGAACAGTGTATGAATTTCAGCTGTTTGTCACCAGTAGAGGTGTGAACAGCGATGGATTCCGATTGCTTCCAGTCAGAACCTGTGAGTGAGTGATAATGGAAAATGACTATATGGTGAAAATAATAATAATAAAAAAATAATAAAAAATCAGGACAAAATAATAAATTAAAAAACCAAAAAATAAAAAAGAATAAAAATTAAAATCAGAAAACTAAAAACAAAACAAAAAATCAGGAAACAAAATAACAAATAAAAAAAAAAAAAAAAAAATTAAAAAAACGAAATAAACTATTTAAAAAAACAACAAATCAGAAAAAAAAAATAATAAAAAAAAATAAACAAATCTAAAATATTAGAAAAAAATAGAAAAAAAATCAAATCAAAATAAACAAAAAAATTTATAGATCAGTAGAAAAAAATTAAATCAGAAAAATAATTAAAATTAGAAAGCAAAATCAACAATTAAAAAACTAAATAAATCAGAAAAAAATCATAAAACAAAATAAACAATTAAAAAACTAAATAACAAATAAGAAAACAAATAAACAAATTAGAAAAAAGAAAAGATTTATTTTAAACCACCCAAAGTTCGCAAAAAAGAATTACTTAAAGCATCAAAAGAAAAACTTGGCGTGCACTAAACCTTCTGGTAAGTCAGGTTAGGATTAAATGTTCCCACAATCATTTTTTTAGCTTTTATTTACTAACCCTTACTTTTTTCTTTTTAAATGTTTTGATAACCATGATTAGGATTTACATTTTCAGAATTTGACAGACACCATTATCAAAAGCGAAGTGCGTTTATCTTATTATCTATATCTAAAAAAAGGGCCCAGCAGTGGCAGCTTGGTGGTGCAGGGAATTGAACTCACAACAGTAGAGAACATTACAACCACTGAGGTGCTTAAACAATAAAAAAGTTGTAGAATATTATTTCATATTTCAAAAACGTGTGTGTGTGTGTGTGTGTGTGTGGGTGTGTGTGTGTACAGGTCTGACACCTCCATTGCATGTGCGTGCCGGGGTTGTGACAAATAACTCAGTGGAAGTACTGTGGGATCGAGCGCCGGGCCATAAACACACGTACGAGGTGCTTTGTGTGGGCTGCACTGATACACTCATGGTAAGATTTTAGTAAAAGTGTGTGTCTGTGTGTGTCAGATTTTTAAATAACTCGGAAAAGATCTCTTATTATAGGTAGCTCGAAATACTATCACGTGTGTGTACACATGTGTTTGTGCGTGTGTGTGTGTGTGTGTATCTGTTGTGCAGGTACAGAAAGTGTCACAGACCCGAGCGGTGTTTCATGGCGTAATGGCGGGAAAGCTGTGTAACATCTATCTCAGTGCGCACAGAGAAGGAGAGTTTTAAAGACAGTGTGCCGCTTTTTCTCAGCATTAGAGCTTGTAAGACACACACACACACACACACACACACACACACACATGGGAATAGACTGATATTATTATCTTCTTCTGATTGAAAGCAGATAATTACATTAATTATTTAAAGATTAAAAATGTAAATAAATAAGTGTCAAATGTAAGAACTATACACAAAATATTAAATAAAAAGTTTAAGAAATAAAAAATATACTATTAAGTGCTAACAAATGTTATTTAAACAACTATAATATATATTTTTTATAAATAGAGAATTTTTTCTGGCGGTTCTTAAGCAAACTCTTCACTTCTGCTCAATATTGTGCAACAAAAATATTTTTAAGTCTTGTGATTTATTTTGCCCCCAAAACATTTACCGTTCTCACATTTATCAGCTGTCTTTATTCTCATTTTTCTTTAATACACCCTGAGCAGTTGGTCTGGGTTAAAGACCTTGCTCAGGGGGCCCAGCAGTAGCAGCTTGGTGGTGCTGGCAATTGTACCCATGTTCTTCTTATTAGGGATTCAAGAATTAGAGACTGGCCAAGCTAAGGGCCCTTGAGCGAGGCCCTTAACCCCCTTTTCTCCAGGGGGTGCCATATCATAGCTGACCCAGTGCCCTGACCTCAAATTTCTAAGCTGGGATATGTAAAGAAAAGATAAATAAATAGAAGACTTACCTATACTTATATTACAAAATATCATACGGTATCATATAACATAATTATATATATATATATATGCAACAAAATATTTAAGATTTAAAAATAAATATATTTTTCAGTGCCAAGCTCAGTGACGTTAGTGCCTGTACGAAGGACTGCATCGTCTCTGTGTGTGAGCTGGAGTGAGGGAGCCGGAGTGTGTGACGCGTTTATGGTGTCCATCAAAAACTCCACCTACAACCTGCAGATGAGACTCAGTGTCTCAGAGGAGAGGTATAATCTTATTTTTTATTCCTCCCTTTATCTTATTTACTCATGTAGAAATGTAGAAATGATGAATAAAGGGAATGATTTTCTCTTTAGATGGTACGACTTTCAGTGTCTTCCTCCTGGAACTTTTTACACTGTAGAGGTGATGAGCGTGAGTGGAGAGAGACACAGTTTTCCCACCACACTTACTCTTAATACAGGTGAGTAAAGATATCAGTACACACACACACACACACACACACACACTTAAAGACCAAAAATGTTAAAATGATCAAATATTTCTTATTATAAAAGTCTTTTAAAGTAAACATTTCTACATTTCTGGATATATTTTTTTCTCTTTTGCTTTCTTTTGCTTATTACGTTTAAAACTTATTTTTATTTTGTTTTAATTAAATAAAATGTTATTATTTTTCTATTTTATTCTGTTCTGGCCTTTTCTATTTCATTTTATTTTATATTATCATTTTTTTAATTTAATAAAATTTATTTCTTGTTCTGTTTTGTTTTGTTCTGCTTTATTTTTTTTACATTTTATTTTATTAAATTATATTTTATTTTTAAAGTCTATTTTTTATTCAGTTTTTGTTCTATTGTATTCTATTTTCTTTTTTATTTCATTTCATTTTTTCTTTTATTATATTCAATTCTAATTTAACTTTTAATAAAAAAATGTTTCTTCAATTTAATTTTATTTTGAATTATTTAAGATATTTAACTTTCTTGCCATTTTTGCTGACGCTCTTATCCAGAGCAACATGAGCAATTGAGAATCAAGCGCCTTGCCCAGGGGCCCAGCAATGGTAGATTGGTGGTGCAGAGACCCAGACTTGTTTAAGTCACTTTCCACCACTTCCGCATATAGTGATTTGTCTCTCCAGTGGGATTATGGGATAGGAAAGTGTCCATCGTACGCATACTTTAAAATCTGTGCAGGAGTAGTATATCATACGGGAAGTTTACTATAATTGCATACTGAGGGTTTAGGCATACTACTCTTCTCAAATAATCAGTTTCGTCGCCTACTATATATTAGGGAACTATGTGATTTTGGACGGAGCCATTGTATTTTTTAGTTTCTGATTGACTGAACACACCTGTTCCAGGTAATCAGCAGTGTGTGGGAAAAGTGAAAGATGAACTAAAGGAACTAAAGGAACATGGGCTGCCTACCGATGCGAATAACTTACAGAAAAAATATTTTAATATATTATATATATAAATATTTTAATGTATTATTTGGGGAGTAAATCATGTTGTGATAAAGAGTATCAGCACTAATAATTAATATTATTAGGATTCTATGTCGTGATTGCCCTGGTGTAGTTGTACAGCGCTCCCTACAGGACAGAAGCTCTCGCTTCTCTGGACCGCTGATGGGTTCAGAAAGACTCATCCAAATTAATCCCAATAGCAGAAGAACAAAAAATTTATTTCTGTATTTAAACTTTTATTTTGTCTGTTGTACTTATAATATTACCAATAAACATTAATTGACTTTTATAAAAAAAACACAATATTTATAATGATTTATTATTTTTTTTTAGAATAACTTCATTTATAATGATTCCTAATTACGCATTCAACAATAACACATCATTCACTTAGTTTTGTTATGTTTTTTTTTTTTCATTTTAAACACACTGCTGTCTCTTGCAGCCCTTTTTTTAATATTATAGATTTTTTCTAAGGATAAATTCACTGCATTTAAAGCGAGTACAATTGTTATCTAGGGTTTTAATAATTATGACACTGATTATATATCTGGTAAATTGTCTCCCACATTTAGCTGGGTGATTGTCTTTGTTCTTCTTCCTTATCAGTTTTTATGCTGCAGTTCCAGCACCGCCTGAAGCAGTCACCTTTATTGAGCAGGAAGGAAATGCCGTGTACGTCACCTGGACGCAACCGCTGGGACAAGTCACCGGCTACAGGGTAACGTCACCTACACCAGAGACACTGTGATGTTCATTTTTACATTTTATACCAACAGAAGTGTTAAGATACACAGATTCAAATTATTCTATGAATAAAAAAAGACACAACAAGACGAGCAAAGATACAAATAAAGATACATTTTAAAAAGTTCCTACTTGCGTAAATGGTCATTAACCTCAATTAACTTGAGGTCATCATTTGAGAAAAGATACATACATGTTTGCAGTGCCATATTAAAGACTTTCTGTGAAAGGAACAAGCAAGCAAGTGTGTGTGTGTCTTACACTAAGAGAGTGTTTTCATGGTAAGCAGGACACCTAATTAAACTTTCATATTAACTGCCTCAATTGAACCGTTGCCTAGCAACGTCTCACTGCCTTACCTGCTCAGGTTACGGCCTCAATAATACACAGCCCCAAACATGCATGAGAGAGAGAGAGACAAAAACAAGTGTGTGTGTGTGTGTGTGTGTGTGTGTGTGTATTTGTTTGTGTGTGTGTGCTGTCAGATTTAAGTGACCTTATTAAAATTAACACATTTATAGAGTTACATATCTGTCATTTGGCAGACTTCCTTATCCAGAGTGACTCACTGTACATTTATCTCAATTCTTCTTTTACCAGCTGAGCAGTTAAGGGTTAAGGACCTTGCTCAGGTGCCCAACAGTGGTAGATTGACAGTGCTGGGATTTAAACCCATAATATTTCAGTTAAATTTAAAGATATAACAACCCTTTGACAACTAGATAACATAAGATATATATATATATATATATATATATATATATATATATATATATATATATATATATATATATATATATGTATGTCTGTCTTTCTATCCTTTTGTCTGTCTGACTGTCTGTCTGTCTATTCGTCAGTCTTTCTGTTTATATGTCTGTCGATCTATCTATCATTTATCTCTCTGTCTGTGTGTCTGTTTGTCTGTCTGTCCATCTATCTATCTATCTATCTATCTGTCTGTCTGTCTATTCGTCTATCTGTCTCTCTGTCTGTCTATGTATTAATTTACTATTTGTCTGTCTATTCATCTATCTATCTCTCTGTCTGTCTATCTTCAACCTAGTACAGAAATTCTTAATGCGAGATATGATTTTTAGTTGTTATATCCATTCATGCAGAAGTATCTGAATTGGGGAAATGGTAATGCAGTGGTTAATCAGGGTTCGATTCCCAGCGCTGCTAATTTCCTGCTGCTGGGCCTCTAAGCAAGACCCATAACCACAATTGCTTGGTTATATATAGGGGATAAATGTAAGTTTCTTTGTATAATAGCATCTGCCAAATGGCATAAATGTAAATGTAAAGTTATCTTACTCCTCCCCTGCAGATGTTTTACGCTCTCAGTACGGACACGGCCCCTCGTCGTCAAGTCATCGTCCACGGCAACCACGCGAAAATAACTGACCTTGTTCCAGGAAGTGATTATACATTTGAGATCCAGACCTTCTTGGAAGATGATTTCAGCAAGAGTGTCAGCAAGAACATCTCCACCAGTAAGAGTTCCACCAATACATGGATTTACTATAATGCATTTACTCCATCAGGGATCTGAAAACTGATGTGTGTGTCATGGTGTTCTTCAGTGGACTGGCATGAATAGAAAACACAACATAATAGAACCACAGAAGAAAAAAAAATCCAAATTATAAAAATAATAAAAATCTGAATTGTATTTAATTTATATGAGTGTGTGTGTGTGTGTGTGGCGCGCCGGACAAATGAGTGTGTATGTAGGTTTAACATAGATGTAATGTAAGCAGTTTGTTTAGCAGTTTTCCGCAAGGTTCTGTTATTGTTTTTTGGCTGGAACTCTCTTCAGGTCCTGCGGGTGTGTGTTCTCTCTCTGTGTCACACTTCAACTCCTCATCGGTCACACTGGCTTGGGGTGTCGGTGTCGGGCATTTTGACTTCCACAGGGTGACGATCAGTAATGAGTCGCATCTTTGGGTGTACAGTGTGCAGACGGATAGTTGGGAATACACGGTAAGCGGCCTGCGGGACGGCTGCTCCTACAACACTTCGGTGGAACGAGTCAGGAACACACAGAGCGGGACGGCTGCCACTCTTATCATACACACAGGTTACACACTGCTTTATAGACATCTTAGAATAACTTTTAAAAGCACAGAGGAACATCTGGCCATCACATCTCTAGTCCTGTCCTCTAATAAGCTACGAACATCTGGAACGATTTTCTACTAGATTGTGTAATGTAACTGTGTGATTTGTGTTCATTTAGTTCCAATAGTATTAGTGAGATCAGACACTAATGTTAAGGTGAGGAGGTCTGGGGTTCAGTCGGGGTTACAGTTCATCCCAAAGGTGAATCAGGACCCTGTATGGGACATGAGAGTTCTCCTACCCCAACTGTCTGCATGCCTAGCTATCTGTCAGTCTGTCTGCATGCCTGCCTATTTGTCTTTCTGTCCATCCTTCTGTCTGTCTATCTGCTTGTCTGTCTGCATGCCTGCCTGTCTGTCTGCATGCATGTCTATCTACATGTCTTTCTATCTGTCTGTTCATCCATCTACATTCCTGTCTGTCTGTCTTTTTATTTGTCCATCAATCTGTCTGTCTATCTGTCTGTCAGTCTATCTGCCTGTCTGTCTTTTTATCTGTCTGTCTACATTTAATTTATAATAATGTAATGTGTGACAACTGTGTGACTCAGACTTTGTAGAAAGACACACTTACTTTGGGGTGCTGGTGTCCACAAACATTTGGGCATATAGAGTATACTGGTTCCTGAGGAATAGGAACAGGACTCCTGATATTGATATATTGTAGTATTTCTATATAAATGTTAAAACTTTTCCATGTGTTTGCGGATATATATATATATTTTTTAGTCCCTGCTCTTCCTGAAGACGTGCGTGTGCTTGATGTGTCTCCTCGTTTGTTCTCTCTGTACTGGAGACCATCTTCTGGGTGCGACCAGCGCTATTCAGTGCATCTTTCCCCAGACCATGGCAATATCACCATTCTAACTACACCTGATGGACATGTACAGGTCAGCATGGAGTTCATTCTGTGTTAAACCTCTGTGAATTAGGATGGTCATGTGATTCTGATAAAGTATACTCAGCTGTCCAGCTCTGGTGCCTTCATGTTCTAGGTGTCAGGTGTTGGGGTATCTGTATCAACTGGGCGGAGTTAAGGAGGGTTGGGGAATGAAGGTTAGTGAGAGAGGGAAAGAAAGAGAAGACCATTAAGATTTAATGACCTGAAGTTGTTGGTGGTGGTGCGGTAGTCGGTTGAAGCCTGTAGAGTTTGTTCGCTCCTTCCTTCGTTCGTCACGGCTGGATTTGTTGCTTTGCTTCACGCTGCTATGTCTTCGCGTGAGCTTCTACTTTTCTACCTGTGTGTTAGCATCTTCAGCGTTAAGGTAGGAAAAGACTTCGGACTCCGAAACCCGTCCTAATGTGCTTTTTATCGGTTATGCTGTTTGCTGGTTGCTTAGTGAGAAAGTGTTAAACTTAGAGATCGTGGGTTCAAATCCCAACACACAAAAACTGCCACTTCTGGGCCCCTGAGCAAGGCCCTTATTACTCAGCTAATCAGTTTGATAAATGTAATACACTCTGGACAAGTGCGTCTACCAAATGCCAGAAATGTAAATTAGTGTAAATGTAAAATTAAAATGACAAAAATCATCCTGTTAATCTATGCTTGAAAGTCATAAAGATCTGTTTATGTCAAAATTTCAACCTAAATAAAGTATTAATTTAAATTAAATTTACACTTACATCATTTAGCAGACGCTCTTATCCATCATTGAACATCGTAACAACCCACAAAAACTGTTGAAAGAGCAGTAAGGATAAATTGTTTTTTTTGTTTGTTTGTTTTTTTAGTTTCAAGTGCAGGTAATTGAGAAAGAGGTGAGTCTTTAGTCATCACAGTCAGTGACTCTGCTGTTCTGACATTGATAGAAAGTTCATTCCATCATCTTGGTGCCAGAACAGAAAAAAAAGTCTAGAGACAGACCTACCTTAGGGGACGATGAAACTAGTCAAGAGGTGCCATGCGAAGGGTGATGAGTGTTTGGATGTAACAGGGTGCTGCTTCATTTTTGGCTTAGTGGGAAAGCATTAGTGTTTTGAATCTGATGCATGCAGCTACTGGAAGCCAGAGGATGGAGCTCAGCAGTAGGGTGTTGTGCGAAAAGGAGTGAGTTACAGTTATTCTAGTGTAGAAATCCTAAGAAATCACTGCACAAGCAACTAAGAGGCCTGAGTGGTTAAAGAGAAGAACAGCGAATTGTCCATAGAATTGAATCAGCTAGGATGAAGAGCAGTTCCGTTTTGCTAGGGTGCCATCCACATCCACTACAAGCTGTAGATTCGGAGGGATAAAAGGAAAAGACAAGTTAAGTGTCATCAGCATAACAATGGAAACCATGTGAGGAAACAACTTCATTAAGTGAGTGGGTATAGAGGGAGAAAAGGAGAGAGCCAAGTACTGAGCCCTGTGGGACACCATTAGAGAGTCTGAATGATGCAGATTTTTCCTCTCCATTTTACCTGGTATAAATGACCATCCAAGTAGGAAGCAAACCACTGCTAAGATGCTTCACAAATACCAAACCTATCCATGAATTCAACATAGATCTTCATTGTCAGATTGTAGTTTATGGATTTATTGTAAATGTTGACACAGGTTCTGTCGGGGCCTCTCCCAACGCTGGAAACTGTTCAAATATTGACTAGAAATCATCAGCATTTTTAATAAATCAAAATAATTTTTGTGTAAAGGTTTTACATGTAACGTTTAAGAAAGTAACTAAAGAATCATGGTTTTTCGTCCATATTTTAGAGCTTAGATTCTCTTCTGTTTATTAATTCATTTATTAATTGATGTCTGTGTGTGTATGTGTGTGACACAGGCCAATGTTTCCAACGTGACTTCAGGAACACAGTACACAGTAACAGTCAGTGCGGTCGGCTCCTCAGGCCTGAGGTCTGCTGTGAGCCGCTCCATTACCACCACTGAATCAGGTATGTGATATTTTTTCAATGGTTGTGTGTTAGGGATGTGTGACCAATCACTTTTTATTACTTGCACAATTGTGTATTCATTTTATAAAAGAATTCTGTAAAATTGCAATAGTCTAAAAAAGTAGCAGTTAGTAATAATAAAGTTAGTAATTATAAAGCAGCAGTTTTAACAGGGAAACAGGGAAAATGTTTACAGAGAAAACTCTGGGAATCCTGTCCTTGAATTACTTCTATTTCTGCTCTATAGACTATTTAATCCTTTTGACTTGACTTATAAAGAAAATACTTGGGGATGGAGCTAATTTCTGGGCCATAAAACAAATGTCTGGGCATAAAGGAAGCATTACATAGCCATGTAACTTTTTTTAATGACATAATAAAATTTTTTATATAATAATAAATTGCATGTTACATTTTACACCTTTACATTTTTTTGGTTCATCTAAACTGACAGTAAGTTAATGAGAGCTTGCTTCTGATTTTTATTTTGTTTTAAAAATTTTTTTATTAATTATTCAGGGCCCACCAGAGACCACCATAGTGCTAGAAAGTAACTGTAATGCCAGGGCTGCTAGTCAGGCAGTTATTTCCTTTTGGTAACAACAAAAGTTTTTTGTCTGTCATTTGATTGATCAGATTTGTTTCTTAAATAATCAATAGTTCTGAAAAAAAAAAACAACAAAAAGTACCTTGGAAAGACATAAAGAGAGAAAGATGCTTCCCACAAGCACAATTTAAACCCTAAAATATTTTTTTTTGTGATTTTATTATGAGACAATTTTAGCAATTGTTAGCTTCAATTATAGGGGAAATGATAATGACCGTTTAAAATAGACTTTATTTCTCAAAAGAAAGGAACGTTTAAGCGTTGTAACCGTGACCCTGATCAATTCCAAAATCAAATCAGTTTATCTGCTAGTTAAAAATCTGAGAATCCCAGATAGACTTACAGACATCCTGAAAACACAATGCCTCTACCAGCAGGTGGTGACAGAGAGATAACTGATGGAGAATATATATATGTTTTATATATATGTTTTATATATATGGTTACATATATATGGTTTTTGTGTTTTTGTAACACACACACATGTAGTTCCTGCTGCCCCCTTTAAACCTGAGGGAGAGCGAGTAGGCTCAAATGGAATCCTCCTGTCATGGAAGATGCCGTCTCCACCTGACCTCAGCATCCACTCGTTCGTTATCAGATATAAGGAAATGTGTCCACACCCCGACCCCACCTTCACTGAGGTCACAAAGAGCCTGGATATCCCAGAGACTCTGCTGAACACACTCTCACCAGGGGCCACATATAACATAAAGGTATTAAAGTGAATTACATTTCAGATTTTTACCATTGCGACCTGTTGAATTTACCTCCATCTGTGCGTCAATCGGTCTGTCTATCTGTGCAAATCTCTTCAGCATATCTTTTATAATCAAAACCTAAATCTATCTGACATCTTTTACATGATTAATGAGTAGATTTTTTAAATTTGTAATTTTACTTAAATGTTACAAATTTGGCTCATTAACCCACTCTGTTATTTATAAAATCGCAATATTTCACTGAGTACAAATTGAGTGAATATTTAAACGGTTTAAATTTCGCAAACACAGTATCGAGTTTTGTTGAGCAGGTTTTTGTTTTTTGACGGACAAATACAAACAGAAGTCTACTAAAATGCCTTTTTTGCTTAACAGACAGACAGAAAGGTGGATAGATAGATCGACGGATAGGCGGGCAGATGAATAGATAGATAGACAGATGGACAGACGGTCAGAAGGAGGGACAGATGGATGAATAAATAGATAGATCAATGGATGGTTTGATGGGTGGATGGATGCATGGATAGAAGGATAGATAGATGGATGGATGATGGATAGATAGACAGACAGAAAGACAGAAAGATGGAAAGATGGATAGATAGATGGCGGGCAGCAAGCGGATGAATGGATAGAAAGACAAATGGACGGACGGACAGGCGGATGAATAGATAGATAGTTTAATGGATAGACAGAAAGATGGAAAGATAGATAAATAGATGGCGGGCAGCAAGCGGATAAATGGATAGAAAGACAAATGGACGGACGGACAGGCGGATGAATAGATAGATAGATAGATAGATAGATAGATAGATAGATAGATAGATAGATAGATAGACAGGCGGGCGGGAGAATAAATGGATAGATGGACAGATGGATGGGCGGTCAGATGGACAGACAGGCGGATAGATAGATAGATAGATAGATAGATAGATAGATAGATAGATCAATGGATGGATTGATGAATGGATGGATTGATGAGTGGACAGACAGACAGACAGATAGATAGATAGATAGATAGATAGATAGATAGATAGATAGATAGATAGATAGATAGATAGATAGATAATGGATAGTTAGTTAGACATACAGACAGACAGAAAGACAGAAAGATGGATAGATAGTTCAACGGGCTGGCGGGCTATCCATCTATCCATCTTTCTGTCTATCTATCTATCTATTGATAGATAGATAGCTAGATAGATAGATAGATAGATAGATAGATAGATAGATAGATAGATAGATAGATGATGGATAGATAGATAGATAGAAAGACAGAAAGATGGATAGATAGATCAACAGGCTGGCAGGCGGATGAATGGATAGAAAGACAGATGGACAGGAACAGTCAGACGGACGGACATGCAGATGATAGATAGATAGATAGATAGATAGATAGATAGATAGATAGATAGATAGATATCATATTAATTTATTTTACAGGAAAATATCTACAAATTAAAAATGATGTGGACGTACTGTGTGTATAAATTGTGTGTATCAAGCGCAGTGTAGAGTGAACATGCAGAGAGAATGGAACTGTCTGTGGGAAAGTTGCCAGCGACATCCATTCCATTGATCTCTTTTAATTATTCACCTGCTTTAAATTATTCATCTGGTAGAAAGCTCTATGTATGTTTGATAGATCCCTGAATGCTTTCTATTATTTCTCCATTGGATTTCTCTGGAAATGTTGAAATAAAGTGCAGTAAATGTGTGTAAGGGCAAAATATATGTCATTATTCTTCTATAACCGACTCTGTCTTTCTCCTGTTAGGTTGCAGCGGTGAATAAAGCAGGAGTCGGACCCTTCAGCCAGTCGCTTTACATTAAAACCGCAGAGTCCCGTAAGAAATGCTGCTAAAGTTTAGTTCTTTTAGTACCTGCAGGTGTTTGAAAAATCTAAGGTGTGTGTGTATTTTTTCCTTCAGCTCCTGGCATGGTAACAAACCTCACAGCGTTTGCACAAAATCACTCCTCAGTGGTACTAAAATGGTTTCTACCCGTACGCATCAACGGACTCATTACCAAGTTTGCTGTTAAAGCCAAACATGCCAGAACAGGGCAGACGGTCCGCACTCTGGAGCTCAACGCTGAGGAGATCATGAACGGAGCTCTGCCACACTGCAACGTATGACTGTGTTGTGTTTACCTTTATCTGCCTTACAGACTACAAACTTTGTTCACAATCAACTACAGAATGATTTTGTAAAAAAAAAAAAAAACGTATGTATTGTAGTATAGTATGTACTGTATATAACAGGTCATTTTGGAAGCTATTGGAAACCCACACTGACAAAAAGCCACCTTTTCTGTACATTTCCAGCAGTTGGCAGACACTCTTATCCAAACCTACTTACATTTATCTCTTTATTAGTCACAGTGAGCATTTGGGGTTGATGGGCCTTGCTCAGGGGCCCAATGGTGGATGGGTGGGTGGGTACAGACGGAGCTTCTTCTGTTTATCTTATCTATGGATGGATGGCTGGCTGGCTAAATGGATGAATGGATGGATGGATAAATGGATCAATAGATAAGTAGGTTGATGGATAGATAGCTAGATAGCTAGATAGATAGATAGATAGATAGATAGATAGATAGATAGATAGATAGATAGATAGATAGATAGATAGATCTACATACATAATTGTATTTTTTTTTATATAGCAGTTGAGGGTTAAGGGCTTTATTTAGAGGCCCAACAGTGGTAGCTTGGTGGTGCTGGAAATTGAACCCACGATTTTCTGATTAGCAGTCCAACACATAAATCACACAGCTACCAATTAAAAGACTGTGTGTGTTTATTGTAGGATGCTGCAGACTTTCTGTCCCGTGGAACTCCAAGCCCCTCTATAACTTCTGTGACATCTGCATTACCGTATCTCACCATGTCGGCCATTCCGTCCGCCTCTATCTGGAATGTACCAATCACGGTGGGAATGGACATGCTCCGCCCCTATACTGCTTATTTGTTCGAAGTGTCTGCCTTCACCAGTGACGGGGAGGGACAAATTGCCAGCACAATGGTCCGCATGCCAGAAGCTGGTATGCTCTTACACACAAACACACACACACACATACACCGCAAGAATATTGCAATTAGACCCTGTAGGTGAAAGAAAGACAAGGAGAACATTCAACCTCGCTCACCCTCCATCCAGTACAGTGATCAGCTTTTCCTGTGTAAGTTCTGTGTGTGTGTGTGTGTGTGTGTGTGTTTGTTGCAGCTCCTGAAGATTCCCCACAGAATTTGTCTGTTTGGAACATCACCTCAAGAATTCTCTCTCTGTCCTGGGAATCTCCAACTATCATCACTGGACGTTTTAGCTACGTCATCCAACTCTACGGCCCTGCAGGTAGGTAGCCTCACTACTGACGGAGCACCGCTGATAATGCTAATGTGTTCTATTCATTTCATTCTCAAGGCTTTCTCTAAAATTACATCTTTTTCCAGAATTTGCTGTAAATGACTAGACAACAATTAGATTCAAATAGAACAAAGGTCATGAACTCTGTAGTACTGAAATGTGGTCAGGTTTTTTGGGCTAAAATCATTACTTGATGATGAAATCGAGTCACTGGGCATGAGCCCCTCCCCATAATAGAGTTTATTAGAATTAGTTGTTCACCCGCTCAATCATGTGTTACTGTTATTACCGTCAGTTACAAACTATAGTTTGCTAGCTAGTTATGCCTTAAGATTCTGTCTCCTTATTTAATTTCGTTGATACGATTAGGTGGAGGTGGATGTAAAGTGGGTGTGGTTTTTGATGACTAATTTTCTTTACTTATTTAATTGCTTCAATAGCTAATAAAATCCAAAAAATCTAGAGCTTAAAAGTCATAGACAGGAGCTTAATACACAGAGCAACTTCACTGTAAAAAACACACACACAAAAAATGTACCTGTATGTGTGTGTGTGTATTTGTGTTAGGTCTGATTAGTGAGAACAGTACGAATGAGCAGACAATAGTTTACAACGGACTGACTCCATACACACGCTACCGCATCATCGTCATGGCCAAATCAGCTGGAGCCACTGGGCCTGCTACAGAAACCCGAATCCTAACACCTTCAGAGGGTAAAGACACACACACACACACACACACACACACACACCACCACCACCACCACACTCACACACTCCACCCCATTTCCTCTTCTTTTTCTCCTTTCGGCTGTTCCCTTTTTAGGGGTCGCCACAGCGAATCATCTGTCTTCACGTACCCCTATTCTCTACATCCTCTTCACTCACACCCACTAACTTCATGTCCTCGTTTATCACATCCATATTCCCCCTCTTTGGTCTTCCTCTTTGCCTTCTGCCTGGTAGCTTCGTTTCTAACATCCTCCTACCAATATATTTACTATCCCTCCTTTGTACATGTCCAAACCACCTCAATCTGTCTTCCCTGACTTTTTCCCCAAAACATCTAACATGTACACTTTTTAAAGTAGAAGTATTAAAATTAAATCCTGCAGATTTTACATTGTTTTTTTTTTTAACAGTTTCATTTTAACAGCACTAATGCAAATAGGAACAAGTTGTCTAGAAATTTCCTGTTGCTGTGTTATTTAAGTATAAAGAGTATAATGATTTAAGAGTAAATCATTCGTATAGGACATAAACAACTTTACGGAAGGCACATTTATACTTCCAGCTGATATTTTGGCTGTTTATCTTTTTTGGAATTTTGGTGCATCCCTATAAAATTTTGCTGATTTAATACTAGGTTATAAAACATCCCCCTCCCCCACCCCCATGGTGGATTACATATAAAAAAAAAGACCGGGTCACTGTCACTTTCAGTTAACATTATATTCTAATTTTCAGCTATGAATTAGCTTTCCAGTCAGTGTACAGCTAATTAAGAGTCAATCTTTATATTAGTGAACAAAATTAATAGATAGTAGGTAAATTATAAATATCTAAAACAGATCTAATAATAAAGAGGAAATATAATCGTGTATATAATTAAAGAATGTAAATATAATCGTATTGTATTCAATTGAATTGAATCGAACTAAATCTGTTTACTTGTACTTTATTTCACCTTTTCTATATACATATCATACATACATACTTATATATGATTATACTTTTAAAATAAACATTATTATTTACAGGTTCGATGTTAACTGCATTTCATTGGCTCTGTATTCTGCACAATGACAATAAAGTTGAATCTAATCTAAGTCTAATCTAATTTACTTTTTTTAAAAAGTTTTAATGATCCTCCTGTTATATTTATTAGTTATATGTATAACATAACGACAAAAACTGACTAATTGATTAAAACCTATTGATTAACAAGTGAAATAATTCAATTTAAAAACATACCATTTTCAAAACTAAAATGACTTCTATGTTTTATTTAGGCATTAATTAATCACTAAGCTAATTACACGAGTTAGAATTATTGCTAATTAATATATATTGCTAATTAATTATTGATAATTAATCATCGAACTAATTGATGATAAATCAACTATCGATATAATTGTTCGTTGCAGCCCAACATTACAGTACACATCACCTGCACGCTGCATTCAGGTTCACACATTCCTGATGTGCATACGTATACTGCCCACCTCTGGAAAAAGCAGGTACAGCATTTATTTGTGTGTGTGTGTTTGTGTGTGTGTGTGTGATCTCTGTTAGCCCCCAGTGCAGTGGCATATCTTAGAGCAGTGGCGGTAGACTCCACCTCTGTGCGTTTATCCTGGGGAATTCCTAACCAGCCCAACGGACTCATCACTCGTTACCGTATCCTCGTCCTGCACCAGGAAACCCTCGTGCAGGACATTACACTCCGAGCACTGCAGCTGGTAAGCACTAAACTGGACATGTGCAGAAGTTTGTATTTTCTGTCCACCATATAAGGAAAAATAAACGTCTAATGTAGGATTGCATATTATTTTCAAAATGTTTTTATGTGCATGATTTTACATATAGAAACTTCTTTTATAGTTTTTTTTGTGTGTAACATCAGTGCTGCAACTTCCAGTCGACATAATTGATAATGACGTGTATACTTTATTATATTTAATGTATACTTTATTAAACAGCTTTTGATGATATTATTATATTTTTGTCTCATGTCTCTATGATTTACAGATTTTTTGTGTTTTATTCATAATTTTTTCAACAGAATGGAAGCCAGCATGGTACTAGTGCTGGTATGTTGTCAGACGTTTCGGGTAACAGTTCTCCAGCCCTGCGCCGTTCTGCAAGATCTCTTAACACGAGCACGGCTGCTGAGTCCACTACATTTTCTCCCATCTCCTCCAGTCTTCCGAGTCTAACAGTGACTGAAAAACGCAGCAGCAATGCCACAATCTCAGCCTTCACTCTCTTACACACTGCTGAAACCTCCAGCCTAACCCTAACATCCACTGCACCAGTCACACACCCCCCCTGGCTCGCCCTCACCTCTGCCCACAGCTCCTCGACGGCTACTACAAACTCTGAGACCCCGAATTCTGTGACTAACTTTCCACCTCTGACCTCAGGATTGGATCCGGGACTCGTCTTAAGCTCTGCCCAGCCAAGAATGTCCACCAGAGCAGTGAATACAGGCCTGACGCTTCAGCCGCGTGACTTCACACAAACAGCAGTCACGAGTCGGATCGACGGTAAGAAGCTGAGTTACAATCTTTAACTTTGCGTGTGGTTTAATTACCAAAAAAAAATTTTTACAAACTAAAATTTGCAGTAGTGCCCCCAAGTGAGCGTTTAGACATCAGTAGCACTGAAAATCTGGTGGTGTCTGGGGGTAAGGGGGTGCATTTACATTTACGGCATTTGGCAGACACCCTTATGCAGAGTGACTTACATTTATTTTATTTATACAGCTGAGCAATTAGGGGGTTGAGGGCCTTGCTTAGGGGTCCAGCAGTGATAACTTGGTGGTACTGGGAATCAAACCCACAATCTTCTTTTACCACCTGCCAATTTTTTGCATAACACACCATATATAGCGGTTCTGTGTGGAAGTTTGACAGGTTTCCCCATGACATTTTTCAGCACAGCTGATGAAAAAATGTCGCTAATATATAATATGGATTATCTTCAGCATGACTTTATTCCCCTCATCTTTATTACCATCTATAAAAAATAGCAGCAAATCAACAACCACACGCTGAAACTCATTTACTTACAAACTATTTATATATATTTTTTTTTATTTTATATATTTTAATTTTAAAAATATTTGTATATAATATGATATAATATCTGTATATGAAAATACAGGTTGACTTTTAAACTAATATCTCCTTATTAGTTATTGAGGTAACCTCATTATTGGTTTGATGCACCACAGACAGAACGCTACATGAAACATAATGTTCCATGGTGATGATCAGGTGACACCACACACCAAGCAGCAAGAAAATTCAAAGAGACAACAAAATGACTAAAATGTTGGGAAAGAGAAAAGTCAATTCTGAATGCAGGAAATTTCACCAAAAGTGGACGAGTGATTATTATTTTTGCTCAATATAAAGAAACGGCTGTTTGTGTGATTTGTCTTCTTAAATTTTTCTATATATGTTCTATATATCTCCTAAAAAGTAACACTCATTTGTCTGTACAGTCATAACAATATAATCAACTAATCTAGCATTAGAAGGCAAAATAAATACATTTAAACTCACAGTAAAATATCCACAGGAATAGTGGAAGTCACTCTAGAACATGGAGTTTTCTGTTACAAACCGATCGTGTAGCCCTTATAGCAGAAGGTTAGGGGACCCCCTGCCAAATGTGTTGTGCCTGCCCTGCAAAATGTGAACTATTTCTGGCATTTGGTGTCTTTAATTGCAATTATTCATCTGAGCAATTGTTGGTTAAGGGATTTGCTCAGGAGCCCAGCAGTGGCTCCTCTAAGCAGTCTTACATCTTTAAGCACTGAGATTATTAGACTCTATTAAACCCAGTGTCTAAATTCTTATAGGACAGAGGTCACCAAACTCAGTCCTGCAGAGTTTTGCTCCAAGCTGATCAAAGTCTTGCTATGTATACCTAAAAGTCACAGACAGGTGCATTGAGGCATGTTGTAGCTAAACTTTGCAGTCTGGTCACCCCTGTAATAGAATAATGAACTTAAGTCATACTATTTCACTTTTACTGATGGTTCTTATGTATATTTCTTATTTCCTGATATCATATTCCCTCTATCTTACACGTTGCTTCACAATTAATTGTGCCGTCAACAGTTTTGCCACCCACCGAAGAGCTTGCAGACTTATCATCTGATCACATTACCTACGTTGTGACGAGACTGAATCCTTTTACCGATTACAACTTCAGTGTGTCCGCTTTTACGACTGTAGGAGAAGGACCTGCCAGACGAATCGCACAGAAAACCCAGGAACAAGGTAAAGTCAGACCAGAAAAATACAATCCTGCATAACATAGGACATGTACGGGTGGTGCTTTGCTATGCTAACACAATGCAAGTACTCTAAATCAGTCATCGTCAGTGTTTACATTTCAACTACTTTCTTTAGATACATTTAGAGAAAACTCAAACTCTAAGGTCTTAGCTGGTAGCTTGGTGCTGATTGGTCAGTGTTTAATACATGATGGCTCTTTTGGAAAACCTGAGATATGTGTAGAGAAACAGTAAATGTTTGCAGTGGTTAGAAAAGCAATTAGATTCGTTCACTGCTACCACATACAGTATATAGTATTAAGTCAAAACATACCAAACCGGGAGGAACTCCTACAGTAACTATAACCCACAAAAATGATCTAAACCTATAGTAATAAATGTGTCAGTCATACACCAGAGCATATATAATTACATTACAACCAGATTGACTTACTTCCTTGACATCTCTCAAAATAAATCTATATTTAAAAAAGCAAAAAAAAAAGCAAAATGTCTATAAAGTGATTTTTTATTTTTATTCTATACTTTGTTTGAATTTTGTCTATAAAAACAATATGACTGTACAAATAAACTATAGAATCTACTAACAAATCTTAATATAATCATTTACAAGCAGTTTAAAAAAGGTAAATGAGAAGAAAAGTTAATTGTTCGGATAGTTTATAATGATACAGTCAATAGATTTATTATTTGTTTCATTACACTAATAAACTTTTTTGCTGAATTAAGAATACCTACATTTAAGTATATTTAAGTATATTCTTGTTGTTTTTGGCAAGTAAAAATGTTTGTATTCGTCACTGAAGCATTAATGGTCTTCCTCAGTGCCTAGTTCTGTTCAGGACGTGTCCTATGAGAACATAAGCTCCACCTCCATCTTCGTAAGCTGGAATCCACCTCTGAACCCTAACGGAAAGATCACACACTACACTGTCTACATCCTTAACCTGCACAGTCACAAAACCCAGCAACAAGTTACAAACACCACCAGTATCATTCTTACAGGTTAGTGAGCATCTGCACTGCAAACTAATGGCACGGTAATGTCTCTCCGGCTAGTCTCCGAAGTAACGTTTTTTTTTTTTTGACAGGTTTGGATAAATACACACAGTATAGGGTGCGTGTGGCTGCATGGACAGCAGCAGGAGAAAGCCCTGTGTCTGACGAGGATAACATCGCCGTACTGACACTGGAGGATGGTATAGACAATCTCTCTTTACTTTTAAGTAAAATGATTTTTTTTTAATTGCAAGTTCCTAAAAAAATTGTGCTAAAATTAATGTTTTTTAATTGGCATTTAATTAGTAATATATATTTCGTATTTCTTAGTTTTTGCTAATTATTGCTTATTGCACACACATTTAAGTTTTGACAACTTGCCAAACACATCGATTTAAAAAGCAAAGATTATTATAAAAGTCAATTTATTATAATCAAATTGTATTCAGAAATAAATAAATTATTCAATTATAACAGTTAATTAATTAGGAAATAAATCTTCCAATACAAAAAAAACCAATCTATCTATCTATCTATCTATCTATCTATCTATCTATCTATCTATCTATCTATCTATCTATCTATCTCTCTGTCTGTCTACCTATTTACTCTGTCTGTCTGTCTATCTATCTATCTCTCTATCTCTTTATCCCTATCTATCTACTATACTCTACTAGAGCTTACATATCAGTTAGATAAAACTTGATAAAGCTTTATTATTATACTGTGCAATTAATCCACATACGTTCTGAACTGTGGAGCATTTACTTGCCACAAGCAGCAGTTTATTAAGATTTAATCAGTTATAATGCGAAATGTGTCATGTACTTTGTCAAAGTCAGAAAACTGAATCAGTCAGTATTTAAGCTGACTTTACAAACCTCCATTTTCCTTTCTTTTCGCTCTTCAGAACCAGATTCGCCTCCTCACAACCTGCTGGTTTTGAACACCACGTCCTCCACAGCCACCATCACCTGGTCTCCTCCTGATAAACCCAACGGCATCATCGTCATGTATGAGGTGACCTACAGCAACGCCACGTTCAGCTTCACGGTGAACTCAACTACTCCCAGCATCACACTGCACCACCTTAAACCCTACACTCTCTACAACCTCACTGTGCGCGGCTACACACGGCTCGGCTACGGAGATCAGACCTCCTCCATGCTACACATGCTGTCGGGGGAAGATGGTGGGCCTTTTATAGGCAAAAAGCCTCTAAAATTGATTTTTTAAAAAAAAGGTCAGTTAAAGGATGAAATGAAACATTCTGTGTGTGTGTGTGTGTGTGTTTCAGTGCCTGGCAGTCCTCCATACGGCCTCTCCTATGACAGTATCAGCTCCAGCGAGGTAAACGTGTCCTGGTCGCCGCCCCTTGTTCCCAATGGAGTCGTCCTGTACTACAGCGTGGAGTACTGGAACACCACACATACTCTGAACATCACCACACACACACCGTTCGTGCTCCTGTCCAACCTGCGCAAGTACGCACGCTACCGCGTCAGCGTTCAAGCGGCTACGCGAGTCGGCTTAGGAAACCACAGCAGTGAAATCCTCAACATCACTACTCTAGAGGATGGTGAGTGTGTGTATGTGTGTTAGCTTAACGCTAATAACTTATTGTCTTTTATAGCCAAGCTGGATTCAGACCTGCAGACACATCGTGGCTTATTCTTATCTCATCCCTTCAGCCTTATCCTTAACGTTATTTCTTCTTTTGCTCTCTGAAAGTTTGTTGTATGTGTGTTTTTATACAATGTACTGACTGTGATGTCACATATCTCTTGTTGCCCCCTGGTTTTTGGCAATGGAACAGTCCACAGTTTTAGGATCTCATACTTAGCAAATAATGTTTTATCTGAACAACAGTCCCAAGCTTCCCCCTGCAGTTCTTGTACTACAGGAAGTTGTCGGATAACCAGCTGGAGTTGTCATGGCAACCCCCCGAGGAGGCTGTCTTGGAGATTCTGTACTACATAGTGAGGGTGTGGTGAGTGCTTTTAATTCCTACACTATCGTATCAGAGACTGAATTGTTTATTGTAATTATAAGCTTTGGATATTAGCAGAGGCAAAATTGTCGCATATGAGGTGGATCCGAGGAGTGATTTTTGCTAGTTAAAAAGTTAACCAGATACTCAGCCTGGATGACTTAAACTATAGTCCAAATTATTTAGGCAAAATTTCCGCTACAGATTGTTCTTGTTTGCTGCTTGCTATCGATTCACCTGGGTAACTGAACGTGTCCTGGATCGAGAAAGTAAAACTCGAGTCGAGCCTCCTAAATATTTTAAATTCATATGGGAATTACTTTTAGAATTAAAAAAAAAAAATTAAATAAAACTAAAAATGTTAAATGCAAAACTATTTCTATTAGTTTTTGGTGATTTTAAGCATTTAAAAAACATTTAAATAAATACTTCTATGATAAAGCTTTCCAGTAGTGTGTGTGTGTGTGTGTGTGTGTGTGTGTGTGTATTAGGAATCCGAGCTCTGAGTTTGTAGCTAATGTGACTGAGACGTCAGTGGTGGTCAGTGTAGAAGGACCTGGACTTTATAACGTCTCTGTGAGCGGTTGGACTCAGCTTGGTGATGGAGGTGTGCTGATTTACATTACGTTCAACACATCAGAGTCAGGTATAAACTCTCACGCACACACACACACACAAACACACACACTCGTACACACACACTGACCTTCCACACACATTTTCTTCTATGTAGTTTAATTTTCTTTTTTATTTAGCTATTTTTCCTGTGTGTCATTTTTGTGTGTGTGTGTGTGTGTCAGCTCCTTCAGACCCCCCTCAGAATGTGTTCTACACACTGATGTCTCCGAGGAGTGTGAGACTAACTTGGAGCCCACCGACTCAACCGAATGGCTTTATACAGTATTACACCATTTACTACACCGACAACATCACCGTCTCCACTCAGGTATTTAAACACATTCAAATAGTAATTATTACATTTATAAAATGATACTGACAAACTATTTTATTAAATTATTGACACTAAAACACAGTATTGACACTGTAAACAATAAATATTTTAGTATTTAATATTATTAAAAAATTAATTAAACAATTTTATGAGTTTATAATAATAAAACACTAAAAAAACAAATCTGAAGCTCATTAAAAATAAATTCAATTTTACAGATTTAATATTTCTGTAAATTACTCTTCCTGTCAGTGGCGGCCAGTCAAAAGGGGGGGATGAAGATGAGAAGAAAGCTTACTGTGTTAATTATAAGTGAAATTTATAGTATTTTGCAAAATAATAACAAAATAAAACTATAAAACTATTAAAATATTCCACTGTTAGAACATATTATTATTTATTAAAATTTCTACTGTTACGCAAATACAAAACTGTATTTTGTTTAAATGTGTGCGTGTGGCACGGTGGACAAACAAGTGTATATGTAGGTCGAATGTGTCGAGTGTGTATGTAGGTCTATTGAACCCTCTTAATTTTGTTGTTAGAAAATCTATATTGTTTTTATATTTTTGGTCTAATGTGATTGCGATGCAAGTCATGCCTTTTATTGTGTTCCCTCTAGTGGACAACATCAGTATTACGGCCCTTATCTCTGAATTTGATTGACATAAATGTCTGAATTATTTGTATGATTATCTTGATGACTAAATTATTGATAATAAGTACTTGATAATAATTAAGCTCAAATTCACTGATTCATGGTACATTAATCACATTTTTTAACAGCTTTATTTAACATTAACATTTTTTAAATATTTTATCTAGCAGTAATGTTACATCATCACCATCGGATATTTATAGTCCTTCATGTTTGCACCCTCCCAAAAAATATTTTAGCAGCAGCTGCCATGGTTTTTTATTGTCCTTGTTTTAAACTTGACCTATTTTAATAGTTTTAAATCAGAAATATGGTTTTATTGTTACATCATTGCTTAAAATGAACATTTCATAAGCCAGAATACAAAGGTTATAGTTTCTGAATAGTTTCCAAACATCCTTATTAAAAGGTACTGTAATCACTAACACATCTGTGTCTCTGCTGTGTCTCTGTATAGCGTGTGCCAGGCTTGTTTCAGTGGGCGGAGCTGGACGGGCTGAGGGCGGGGCATGAATACAGGGTGTGGCTGAGCTCCAGCACGTCTTTGGGTGATGGAGGGGTGATCAGCGATCCTCTTAACTTTACCACACCAGAGGACGGTCAGTCTCCTCACACAGACAGGGCAGGAGAGCAGCTCTGCACCGTTTTTCCATCAGTTTTCACCTCATTTCCAAAAAAAATTACACCAAAACTTTAGGATGCGATAAAGCTGTCAGGGAAACGAGATTAATCAGTCCAACAGGAAATATATAAATAATAACTGCTTTAATGACACTTAAAAACCAAAAATATATGTAATCTAAAATGGAAAATAAATAAACAAATTGTAAAAAAAAAAATGAAAGGTATTGCATATTTTGTATGTGCATTTGGTACCTGGACCTTCAGTGGGGATTTACTCGACTGATACACCTCCTAATACACCATGTTGCAATTATAGAAACCATCAATACTACACAAAAACACATTATAACACGATGTGGCATTAAAGAGAGAGAGTCATTTCACGTATTAAGCATGAAAACTGATTTCTGTTTCATTTTTATCTTACAATTTCTTTGATTGTTTACAGCTGCTTTGTGACAATGAATATTTTAAAAAGCGCTATACAAATAGAATTGAATTGAATTGAATTGAATTGAATTGAAAACCATTTTTCTTCAAGAAAGAAGCCCAGTAAAGACTCCAAACCACTACACTACAACCACAACTGTGCCACGTACATCATCTGGAGCAGTTCAGAATTAATATTTATCTAATAATAATAATAATAATAATACAAAATCACAAAAGCATAAAAAAATATTTTAAATATATAATACATTTAAAGGAAGTGGTGAATAAACTCAAGCTGAGACAAGGTAGTTATCTTCATGGTTAGCCGACCGCTCCTCACAATGTCTAGCTTTTCTGGAAATGTTGGACAAAAAAAAAATTCTAACATGCAAGTACTGGAAGCAGTGCAGCAAGAGAAAGACTATAAAATTAAGAGAATAAACCGTTGGGAATAAATTTATATAATTCAACGGGACAAATATTAGAATTTAGGTTGTAAATACAGGTCAGCTTCTGGTATGGTTTAGGACTTACTGGTCCTGACTGCACAACACTGATATATATATATGGACAACCTTTGGACTCATTGGATGTGCTAATATATGTAAACCTCCTATAATGCGTTCTGTAGTAGCCTATGGTAGCTTTAATAAGGAATGTATTCATAATTATAGAATGTGTATTGTTATTTGTACATTTACAGCATTTGGCAGACGTCCTTATCCAGAGTGACTTACATTTATCTCATTTGTACAATTAAGTTATTGGGGGTAAGAGCCTTACTCAGGGGCCCTAATCTTCCAGTTAGCAGTCCAACACTCTAACCACTGCACTACTGCCACTTCCCCCACTTCTAAAACATAACTTCCAGTTTCCAAGACATAATGAGAAAAATACTGTATGCTTTGGAAAAAACGCAACAAGGTCACTTAACGAATCATTGTTATCGCTAATTACTAAACAACTGAGCCGAGTAAACACCAATCACGAGATGTCTGTATATACTAATTATATGACAAAGTTTGCGATTTTAGACGCAGCCTAATAAACATTCTAGTTAAACGTTATCCAACTTTGAATTTGCATTGCTATGATGTATTTTACTTGTCAATATCAACATAGCAGATATAGTAAATCCGAATTTTATTTATATTACACGTAACCATACTATATAAAACATACCTTTTTTACAGCCCAGATGTATGTACTTGAATATAGTACCTACTTTTAATAGTGTGCGATTTTGTATGGAGGTTATATTTCATAATTTAGGAGCCGCTACCATAATTTCTTGATCAGTTTTTTTGTTTTTTTGAATGGAAGAACAGCCAGTAACAAATATTTCTTTGATCTTAGTGTCCTCCGATGTCTAGTACTCTAAAAGATTTGTAATATAGTCTGTTATATTGTCCAAGGGTTTAATAATGATATAGAGGGCTGAATGTATCAGTAATCATGTGTTTGTAGAACAGGTTTTGGTGTGATTTTGGGAAAAAACAGAGCAGAGTTGTTCCTAAAAGAGAAAAGAGATTCTCCCCTGATGTGTGAGGCTGATAAAGTGTTCAATAACATTGCATAATAATAATTCTCTCTCTCTCTCTCTCTCTCTCTCTCTCTCTCTCTCTCTCTCTCTCTCTCGCTCTCTCTCTTACTCAAATGTGTTTGGTTATGTTTCAGTTCCTGCAGCTCCACTCCGAATGTCCAGCTGCCTGAGCTCAACTAAGCAACACACCTCTGTGTCCTTGCACATCTTTATTACAGACTATGCAAGGATCATCTCCCTTTTCTCTCTCTCTCTCTCTCTCTCTCTCTCTCAATCTATCCGTCGACACACAGCGAAACGCTCATTCTGCAGGTCCTTTTGCAGGTTGAGTCTGGAGGAAAACTAGTTCCAGTTCATGTAAATGATAATAACTGCTTTTCCTCTCATCTGTAATCATGCATAAACATTGCATGAGATTTAATGTGCTGTGAATGTTATTTGCTTCATGTGTCCATGTGATGTTTTCATCAGTTTGTCTTTTGCTTGGTGTGAATACATTTACTGTTATTGCAGACTTTTATTGTGATGCTACTTTTGCTGAAGACATACCATGGTATTATTAGCGTAATTTTATCCTTCTGAGACCCAAGGACGAAATATGTCATCAATTCTACTCCTTTCTACTCCCATCTTACAATTTTGAGTTATTTTCAATATTACAGCATGTCCACTTTAGTGGATCACAGTCTTTTCCATTAAACGTGGTTGTAGGTATAGTGGCCATTTTGAATGCAGTGTAACGATTTTAAAACTAGTCGGATAGTCGTTGTTAGCACACTGCGCGACTATCTGGTGTAACGTTCACAAGGTTACGCACTGCATGACTTTACAATAGGAAGAATCACAATGGCTGCATTTACACTGCAGACCTTGATGCCCAATTCCGATTAAGTGCTACCCTGTATCCTGCTCTCTCTTTGGCTGTAAGTCATCGCCGAGGTATTTTCGATTGCCGACAGGTCTAGTTGTTTAACATGGCAAATAAGTCTTGGGCATTTCTTTTATGTTTTACACTGTGTGACTGTTACTCGCATAAACAAGCACTGATTTGTCTCTCCAATTTCTGGAATGTCTCTGTGATTTCACCATGCAGTGTGAGCTCGGCATAAAAACCAGTTCCTAGCATTCCTCCAATCCCTGGAAATACTTGGATTTCCTTTGTACAGTACAGCAGAAATTTTGATAGAGTAACTCAAAAAATTCTAAAAAATGAAAATACAGGCTGGGTCTCAGGAGATTCTACTGTACATAGTAATAATGGCCCTTTTAAATAGGGAACAAAACATCAGACATTTTATAAACACCATTCGATGTATTTGTTTTTCTTTTTAGAAGTGTGTACTTCCGTTAAAACCTCTGATATTCGACATCTCTTCCTTCTTCAGTTCCTAGTGACACGGTACACAATCTCTCGGCTCAGCTGTATGGCTCGACGGCTGTAGTGATTAGTTGGGACCCCCCTCTGGAGCCGAACGGTAGAGTCTTCTACCAGCTAAGCCTGCAGGAGGCGGGCATAACACACCCGTCTATCAACCGCACGGAAAACCAGACTATCGCTAAGACGACCACCGACACGGTTTTCCTTTTCACTAAACTCAGAAAGTACTTCCCCTATGTGCTGCGCGTGACCCCAGCAACCAGTGCCGGCTCCGCCTTGAACCACACATCTGTGTTACACCTGAGAACGGATGATGATGGTAGGCTGCATGTGATATTAATATACAAAACACCTTCCTGTGACTTGCTATAAACACAGTGACACATTTGAGTGTGTGTTTTAGTCCCCAGTTCCGCTCCCTTGCTGGGTGTAAGCAAAAACCTCTCCTCCACCTCTATCCTGGTGTCCTGGTATGCGCCGGTGGAACCCAATGGGGAGATAATCGAATACGCCGCAGTTTTACAGGGTCCCAGAGGATCTAACAGCACTCACACACCTGACTTGCAGATCACTCTCACACACCTCATCCCGTACACAGCCTACAACCTCTCCATCGCTGCGGTGACTCGCAAAGGCACAGGACCCTCGCTAATGCTGGCGATGCACACTGACGAAGCAGGTGAGCGCTAACATCGTTTCAGAGTGTACACCAGTATGTGAAATGAGTTACTTCCTCTGAACAATCTAGATGCAATTATTTTTTAAATATAAGGGAGTAACAAATAAATTTAGAGACAAGGCTGTGCTGCCATCTGTTGGCGTGTCTTAAAACTCCTCGATACCTGCTTGTATTTGGGGAGGTTAACTCTCAATCTGTTTTTGGCTTAAATTAATTCAAATCATGCAGAATCATACATGGTACGCCATGCTTTGAGAATAGATACAGTAAGTTAACAACCGTATCAGAGACAGTAGTAATAAGCAATGGATATAAAAGTTGCTTTGTTGTAAGTTATAGAATCCACTGTATAGAAAAAAAAAAAGTGAATAGAATAAAGACAAAAATAAACAAAGCGCTGTCGGAGCAGTTGTGACAGCAGCCAACCTCAGCAGCATCTAGATATTACTGCTGTTGCACCCCTGAGCAAGGCCACCCCATTGCTCAGTTATATAAAATGTGCCAAATGCTGTAAATGTAAATATCTACACAAAAACTTGGATCACTGAATATAAACAGAAGCTAAACTGTACTTGCTGGATGTGTAAAAAATTTACTTACTGTCCTATCTGTTCAATCCTTCTATCCTTTTCTATTTTTTTTTTGGTGACCTTATTGTGCAGTCATATATTTATTGTGTGAAGATGTTATATTATAAGTTACTTTCTTTACAGATGAAAGTAGCATTTTCAACTAATTTTGGCACGTTTACCTTTATGACATTTGACGGACGCCTTTATCCAGAAAGACTTACACTTTTTATTACACAACTGAGCAGTAAAGGGTTAAGGGCCTTTCTCAGGGTGATGGTATTGGGACTCACCATCTTCTGAACCCACAATCTTCTGGTTAGCAGTCCAACACCTTAACCACTAAGATACCACCTCCGCATTTACAGATTATATTAATTTATTAATGAGTTTTGACCCTGTAAACAAATAAACTAAACTCATAAAAGGCAACCCCCCACCCCCACCCCATGTGTTATATCTGCCTGCATTTTCTTTACTCGAAATAAATGGACAGAAAATGTTAAATAACTTGAAAAAATGTTTACTTTAATTCAATTTATTTTAAAAATATATTTCAAGATATTTTTGATAATGTGTTTTTTTTATCATATGGGTTAAAACACAAGTTCTAAAGTACATAGATAGATTAACAAACCTTAGGATAATTTTATACACGCCCGAAATGTCGAACTGTGATATTTACAATAGCTTTGCAGTCCCGTTGTAAAGTATCCGTGTTATTGTTACAGCATTGTAGAACTTAAGGAGACCTTAAGGTGACTTCTCTCATATCTGAAAGAGACCCTGAAAGATGCCTTTTCACGTGACTGTTTCGATTGCAGGTCCAATGTCTCCACCACGAAACCTGAGCATCTTTAACCACTCCTCCAATTCTGTTTGGCTGCACTGGGAACCTAGTCTGGAGCCGAACGGCGTCATACAACATTACGGATTTAAAATAGTGGAACTAAATTCGTATAATGTTCTATACCAGGTGAGTACACATACTGTGTGTGTGAGTCTGTGCTTAAGTAATGATTGTTTACTGTATTATCAAATGTCTTTTTGCTACAGAACTCCAGCGGTGCCTCCACTCAGGCAGATTTACGTGGTTTTAAACCTTACAGCTCTTACGAGATAAGTGTCTCTACTTACACAAGAGCTGGTAACGGAGAGCTGTACAGTCTTCCTGTGACCTTCACCACCCACGAGTCAGGTACCATTCAGAGGAGAGAAAGAGAAACACGGTGTTGATCGTTAAATCATACATAACATAATATGATGAAGAAGAAAAATTAAAGTGTCCATAGTTACAGAATCACCATCAAATAGTCATTATATTAAAACTTACTGTTAGATGTTCCCGGGTCAGAGAGAGAGGTCTGACAGAGGTCGGACGTTTCTTGTAGTTGGCCACCAGATTTGCTCACATCTCAGAAGGGATTTTGTCCCACTCCTTTTTGCAGTTCCTCTCAGTGTCGTTATGGTTTCAAGACTGACATTTTGCAACTCAAACCTTAGCTCTCCCCACAGATTTTCTATGGGATTAAAATCTGGAGACGGAATAGACCACTCCAGGACCTTAATGTGCTTCTGCTTAAGTCACTCTTTTATTGCTTTGGCCGTAATTTGGGTCATTGTCATGCTGGAATACCCAACCACAAACCATTTCCAATGCTCTGACTGAGGAAAGGAATTTCTCACCCAAGATTTGACAGTTCCCCTTCCGGAACTCAAGCTGTGTATGGGAACGCTTCCTTTCAGACCATGGCTCTGAAGAACGTGTTTACAGGTAGTTACAGGTGTATCCAGACAGAACTCCCTCAAAGGTCTGGTAGACTCTTGGGGGCCGTGTAATTCAAGATAGATGCGGTCACTGCTACGTCCACTCCCATACCATCCAGGCTATGCCGAACAGCCGTATACACCACGTACGGTAACCTGGACGACTATACTCAGGGAGGCCTGGTGGCTCCAGACGCCTCCTCCTCTTTTTCCCACTTAGCATTTATGTTGTGCGGTGACTTTCACAGTGCTGCAGATTTTTTCCGACAGCCAGTACTCAGGTGGTGGATTTAAGTTTAGATAAGGAGTAGGTCAGTCATCGCCACCGTGACAGTGATTGAGCGGTATGGTAGCGTTGGCATCTCGTTCCCATAGTGTCCTGATGCAGCGTGAGTTTCCGAAGGGGGAATGTCTGTAACCCCGAGGGAACGAGATGCTGTGTCACGTAGCCATACCACCGGTGTTCTTCTCCGCGCTTCAGGCTGAAGCCTACTTATCTCAGCTGTATGTTCGCATTTGTATTTCCTGGTCAATGATGTCACCTCTCCAGTAACGCGCCATGTGTATGGCGTTCCGTCTTTCAATTGGCATGATTTAACACATGCTTCAGAGCCTCAGCCTGGGGAAGCGTTCGGAATCTGGTTGCTTCTGTGGACAGGTGTCTTTTATACAGAGAAGGGGAGTGCTGGCTTAGTGGTTAAGGTGTTGGACTAATACCAGAAAGACAGTAGTTCGATTCCCAGCAGCACCAAGCCACTATTTTACAGCCCTTGAGCAAGGAACGTAACCACCAATTGCTCAGTTGTATAAAGGAGAATGCTGTAAATGTAAATATAGGTAACAAGCTGATGTTAGGAGAGGCCCTTTAGAAGAATCCAGCTTGTTTTACTGTATAAAAGAAACCTGGAGGGCAGAAATCTTGCTGATTGATTGGGGATCAAATAATTATTTCACTCATTTAAATGCAAATCAGTGTATAACTTTTTTGTAATGTGTTTTTCTGGATGTTTTGTTGTTATTCTGTCTCCCACTGTTAATAATAAACCCACCATTAAAATTATACACTGATTAATTTTTGGGGGGAAACAAATAATTTTCCCCTGTAATCAATTGTACTACTGCAAATGTTGTGTGTGTTGCAGAGTCTGAAGCAGTTGGAAACCTGTCCTGTTTAGGTCTGGACTGGGATTCAGTCTATATGGAATGGGAGCCTCCAGAAAACCCCAACGGAGAGATCTTGGTTTATAACGTTGTCACAGCAGATCGCAGAGACCAGGTTTTGCCCCTGATGCCTACACACAAACTCACACACACTTTCAACCGCCTGCATCCTGACATGCCATACATTATCTCTGTGGCTGCCGTGAACTCTGCGGGTCCAGGAAAAGAGGCCAACTGCACAGCATGGACGCTGCCTGAGTCAGGTACAGTCTTTACAATCTACTGTCTGACCACAACAATGCACTTATTGGAAAAGACTTACAAAGACTAGGTTCTGTCCAAAATCAAATACTTTCATACTATGTAGTAAGTGAAACCTAGTATGGAAGGTGAGTAGTATGTCTGAATCTTTACTACCTGAAAAGTTCTAAAATATGCATATGATGTACACTTTACTATCCCATGATCCCACGGTAAAGACGACTAGTCAAACACGGAAGTGGCGGAAGGTGGCAAGGGCTGTGTGAAAATATCGGTACAACTAACTTTTGCTAAATGATTTTTTATGATACTTTATCATCACATATTTCAATGACCTTTTAAACTGAATTTACATTTTCGTTGATATTTGATTAAAACCCTTAGTGTGTGTCAAACTACTTCCTCCTCCGCACCTGTAAGTGGTGCTGGGTAATTGTCACAAAAAGCAAGCAGGGCAGTTAAAATAAGGGTGTTTCCATATTTGTATTTGTTTTATTTTTTACTATTTGTTTGACTTTATTTAATGTATTGCAATATGTATTGTATTGTTATCGATTGTATCTTGACCTATGTATCTTATGTATCATATCAAAAGGCCCTTGCCAAAACACAGTGATGTCATGGGGGAGGACAATAATAGCTGCAAAATAATTTGCAAAAAAGTTCTTCTTTTTATTATTTCTTTTTTATTGACATACCTTTACAGGCATATTTTTATTTTAGTGAATGTTTTCATCCTGAACATAACATAAGGGTTTTGAAATTGCTTGCGGTTAATTAACAAATTAAAGCAAAAAACAATTAAATGTATCTGATATATATTTTATCAGCAGTTAAATGTTATGGATGTTTTTATCCCGAACATAACAAACTAAAGACAGTGAACAAATAATTACCGAATTCTTTATTAACCGACTTAGTTAATATGTGTGTGCAGTTCCCGGTCCCCCGGAGTTGCTGCCTGCGGTGAACCTTAGCGCAGATGCTGTGACTCTGCGCTGGCTCCGCCCCTCCCGAGTCCCCGGTCACTTACAGGGTTACAGAGTGCAGAGACAGCTTCTGTCAGCGGTGTGTGGGACAGAGGACTATGTGTCCTGTGTGGAAAGTGATGTATTTGTTTTTGTAAATGCGACTGAAAACGAATCAGGATGGATCAGCGTAGAACTGCAGCCGCTGCTGAAATACAGACTCTATCGTGTCAGAGTGGAAGCCTGGACCAACGCTGGAGCTGGACCACCTACTGAGTGGATGTACATACACACACTAGCAGGAAGTAGGTCTAGATCACACCAGATCTCTTTCTTTCTCTCTGTTTTTCTCTCGTCTTCTCACTTTATTTCTACTTTTTCTCTTATTCTGTTTCTCTCTCTCTCTCTCTCTCTCTCTCTCTCTCTCTCTCTCTCTCTCTCTTTTGTCTTCTATCTTTCACTTTTTTGCTCTTATTTTATTTTCTTGCTCACTCTTTTTCTGTATCTTTTTTCTCTATATAGCTCTTTTCCTTTTTCTTTTTCACTTTATTTTATTATTCAGTCTTTTTCTCTCTCCCCCTCTCTTTATATTTTATCTTTCTATTTCTCACTCTCTCTTTTTCAGTCTTCCTTTCTGTTTCTCTCTTTATGTAGCTTCACTTTATGAAGCTTTTCTCTCTCTCTTTTTATTTCTTTTTCTCACTTTATCTCTCTCTTTCTCTCTCTTTTTGTCTATTTTTTTATTGTCTTCTATCCTTCCCTTCTTGTTCTCATTCTATTCTCTCGCTCTCTCTTACTCGGTGTCTTTCTCTCTTTCTGCCATCATTTTTCCTTTTTCTCTCTCGTTTTTTCTTATTCTCTCTTTCTGTCTCGCTCTCCCTCTCTCTCTCTCACTTATGTTTAAACTAATTTATTGACATTATTTAATATCCATTTATTTATTAAGTCAATGATTTTATGATATGTGTAAATAAAGTTGTGTAAAAACTCAAAAAAATCTTTCTCTCTCTTTCTTTCACCCCCCCCTTTCAATTTTTTTTTAGAGCCTGATGCTCCACCCACTGCTGTCTCGGCAGTTCCTTCAATTTCTGGGATGAAAATCACCTGGGATGAACCGTCAGTCATTTCCGGACCCACCTCCTACCTCATTGACGTTATTTCTGTAAATTTGAGGAATAAAATAAATTGATTGTAAACAGTGCTACTAAAAATCTCCTGTCGCTTTTAAATCCTCTCTTTCCACTTTCTTTTTTTTCAGTTGGATGGTTCAGACAGTAAAGTGACAGTCGTGCGAAACGCTGGAGAAATCAGGATGGTGGTCATTGGGAATTTGACTTCGTACACTTATTACTCAGTCACGGTCACCGCCTTTACCGGAGACGTCACCGAAGCCCATCGAGATGGCAAGACCTCTGAGCCCATCACTGTCCGGACACTAGAGGGGGGTGAGGAAGAAGATTTGTGATGTCTGAACATTTGGAAGGGGCTTTGTGCTGGATTTTGGCAGGTGTATAGAGAGGAGGAAAAGGGTTTGATTAAATATCTTTAATTGATAAACCAGAAAAAAACAATCAATTATTGGGTTATTGTTAATTTTTAACTATGACGTAAGGATATCAAAAAGTCCAAAGACACACCAACAGATGGCAGCACAAGGCTGCAGGCTGAATGTCCATTTATAGGAATGATAACAACTGATTCTGCCATCTGTTGGTGTGTCTCGAAACTTTTTAATACCTTCACAATAGTCACATTACAGGATGTTACTATGATTACAGAACATCCAAATTGAGTGGAATTTAAAAAAGGCTTTAAGTCTCCATTGATGAATAAATCAATTGTTGAAGTGATGGCTAATTAGGGGAAAGTGGTGGCTTAATGGAGGAAGTGGTGGCTCAATGGGGAAAATGCTGGCCTAATAGGGAATGTAGTGGCTCATCAGGGGAAAGTTGTGGCTCAATGACGATAGTGGTGGATCAGTGGGGGAAGTGGTAGCTTAGTGGGGAAAGTGGTAGGAGAAATTGGTGGCTCAATGGATGAATTGGTGAGTTAATGGAGGAAGTGGTGGCTCATTAAAGGAAGTGGTGGCTCAATGAAGGAAGTGGTGGCTCAATGAAGGAAGTGGTAGCTCAATGGGGAAGTGTTGGATCAAACAGTTGCCTCTGGGTTGTTGATTGAAAGATCATGGTTCAAGCCCCACTACTGCCAATCTGTCAAGGCCCTAAACCCATCATCTACTCCAGGCTATTCTGACATTGATATCTGATGCAAACCATTTCCTAATTTAACTGGAATGCTATAAGACATGGTTTCTGAAGTGTTCGTCAGGTAAATATCTTTGTATTTAACAGATTTTATCTGATGTGCATTTTCCCCCCCATAAGAACCAAAAGATCCACCAAGAAATGTGACCCTGATCATCATTCCAGAGGAAGTGCCCCATGTGTACCTAACATTTTTGCCTCCGGATGAGCCTAACGGCAACATCAGCGCCTATCATGTTTATATTTACCGCGATGGGCGACTCGACTTTGAGATCCACAGCTTGCCTGTGGTCAGTAACCCGAACCAGACCATGACTGCTGTTATACGGGGTCTTAAAGGAGGTTTCAACTACAGCATACAGGTGAAGTTTATTTCTGATCTACACCACAGTGCTGTCCAATTCTTACTGCTGGTTTGGACTGAGAAACAAGGACTTGAATAGAAGAGAATTAAATTCTCATGAAACCCCATCTTTCTCTCTCTTTCTCACTATCTCTTTCTCTCTCTCGCTTTTATTCTTTACCTCTCTCTCTGTCTCTCTCTCTTTCTCTTTCTTTCTCTCTCTCTAGATAGCTGCAGTGAACGGTGCAGGATTCGGACCCAGATCAGAAGTAAAACTCACCATGCCAATAACAGGTACTGAAATTTTTTAAGTTTTTACCACATAACATTGGCTTCCAAAATGAAAGCATGAAAACATGGATTTTGTCTGTTGTTTCCTTATTACTATTGTAGTAATGTAAAAATGCAAAAACATATATGTATATTTAATTAACAATTTAAAGCAACACATTTTGTGGCAAAATAAATTAAAAACATGTATTAAATTAAATGCTCCGAGTGAAGCTTTTTATTCTACTAGGGTGGCAAATCTAATATTAAGTAACATTTCTTTTACTTTATTAAATAAAGCTTATAAATCTTTAATAAATAAAATAATTGAACAATAAATACACCAGCTATATCTTGCTGTTCAATGGCTGCTCAAGTTATTAATAATACACAAATAAAAACGATCTGCTTAATTCTGTGGCTGTATTATTAAAATTATTTATACACATTTTCATTTTTTATGTTGTATTTTTATTACATTATTTTAATAAACATCTAACGTCTTTTCAGTGGTTAACCGACAGTTTATTTTATGCTCCTTTTATCGGCAACGGGCTCAGTAAATGTATGAGTGTCTCTGCTCAGACCTGAATCTGCAAAACTGGAGCAGATTCCCGCAGACTGACTCTCCATGTGTTGTGTAAAAAAATCCCCAGCCATCATCTCTGTATTGTGTTATTTTTCAGCTCCTCCGATGCCCTCGAGGAAGCCGGCTGTAGCCATAAACAGTCTCGGCGCTGTCATGGTAACATCCCAAACCATCTCTATTGAGATGCCTTTGTGCTTCTTCTCGGATTACAACGGTCCTATTCAAAGGATCCAGGTCATCGTCTCTGAGCCGGCAGGTACCGCCAGAACAGCAGTGTGAAAATGCAAAGGCGAAAGTTTTATACGCACTCGTTTTTCCAGAAATGATCAGCTCTTCTTGCTTAAAAAGGGTTTCTATTCTTAAGCCTAGTTAAGAAAATCTTTTAGGTTATTTAGAGAAAATAGTAAGGCTTCAGCCTTAAGCTGTGTTTACACTGTGTGATTTTTGGCCTCTATTTGTTTGTCTGAGACAAATATTGAAATCCTAAAAGATTCTTAGAATCCTTCGCCAAAATCTGTTGTCTTTAATCGCTAGTTTGACATTCTCTACAATCATATTTTTCTTCCTATGAAATTCTATCAGTTTTAGAAGATTAAGTCTCTCTCCTGCAGTCTAACTGTTAAACCGAGAAAAACCGATAGCAGCGCAAAACAACTTTAAACCACCTCGGAACACCTTTTTGTTTGTGCTGCTAGCTAACGTTTAGCAAGAGAACAAGGGTATTTAACGTGTCACTCATCAGTAACATAAAATTCTGTATGAGTCTTCCTGTGTCTGTCTTTTTTTGAAGCGTTTTTGACTGTGGTACATTCTGACTTTATGACAGCTGAATTTTCGTACCCACAAGAAATAATAGCTAAAGACAATAAAAAATAGCGTATGACAACAATTATAACTGACAAAATGCTTTAAATTTAGATTCTATCAATTGTTAATTTTAGGCATTTTAGTGTTTTATTTGTGTTTCATACGCTAATGTTTCTGTACAATGCCTTGAAAAAAGTATTCATACCCCTTGAACCTTTTCCTATTTTGTCATCTTACAACCCCATACTTAAATGTAGTTTATGTGAAAGACCAACACAAAGTAGCACATAATTGTGAAGTGGAGAGAAAATTATACATGATTTTTTTAAAATTTTAAGCAAATAAGAATTTGAAAAGTGTGGTGTACATTTGTATTCAGCCCCCCTGAGGCAATACCATGCAGAGCCACCTTTCGCTGCAATTACAAAAGAATTGCCCATTCTTCTTTGCAAAATAGCTTAAGCTCAGACAGATTGGAGCATCTGTCTATGAAGGTTTATGAATACTTTTTTAAGTCACTGTATATACTTATAGTAAGTTCGGAACTGATGGTTTTGTCTGTATATCCTTACAGTGATGCACTACAGTAACGTATCTAACTGGAAGAGTGTGTTTCTTCACCCCACCGCCCCATACGTGACGGATGACGGCTTTCCGAATCCGGACTGCACTGAGGATCAGAGGTCAGATGAAGAAATGTTACGCAAGAACGCCCCTGCCAGGATGTACGTGATAGGAGCGGAGGAAGGATGTTTCTCGGATGAGGCACAGACCCTATGTAACGGACCTCTCAAACCCAGAACCTACTACGTGTGAGTACGAAACAGGGCCACTACAAGACTTTAGAGGGGGCCCTCAGCAGAATTTTATTTGTCAATCCTTGATTTTTTACAAACCATACAATCTAGCACATCCATTATGTATTATTTGTTGCAGCTGTATCTCATATCTTAGTGATGTTTTTACTCCTGTATCCCGTTAACATAATATTGCATTTTTTGCCTAATTAGCAATGTTCATTTACATAATATATATATATTAAAAGCAAAACGCTTAGTTTGCTCCAACTCAAGCCTCTAGGGGGACCTAAGCAGAACTTTATTTTGGGCCCCCTGTTAGTGCCAATATGACAAATTCTTGATCCCTGATTATTTGCAAACCTTAAATCTAACACACACATAATTAATTTTATTTGTTGTAACTGTGTTGCTTATATTATATTAATGTTTTTCTCCTGAAGCCTGTTAACATAATATTGCATTGTTGTTGTTTTTTCATTTAATATTGCATTTTTGTCTATTAAACACTGTTCGTTGACATAATATATATACAGAAAAACAAATAAAACAACCTGTCATTTCATGTACTCTTGGGGGACTCTGGTGGCCCCAAGCATCCGCTTAGTTTGTTTATACCTTGGTTGGACTCTGCATCATAGCAAATGTAATATTGTGAATTTGTAGGTATGTATTAGTGTATTATTAAGACGTCTTGTTTATCTTGTAGATTCAAATTCCGTGCAACGAATATTCTTGGCCAGTACACAGATTCGGAATACTCAGAGAGGATCCGAACTGCAGGTACAAAAAAATATATATTTTTCATTTCTTCTTATGTTTCTTTTGTGACATCTCACTGAAATTGTTTTCTTTTATCCTTACAGATGATGGTTATTTAACTCGGGATGAACAGATTATACTCGGAGTGCTTTTGTCTTTTTTCCTAGCACTGTTCCTGATCTTGATTATATACGCTTCTGTGCGGTAAGACACTGTAAAAAGGATTATTTATAGAGTTTATAATTAATAGTATAGTGCAGTATAGTATGTTTGTGGCATGGAGACAAAAAATGAAGGACACATTTCCAGGAAACATTTAAGGAGCTTATTTTGGTCAAGGGAGCATCCGACTGCACAATTCAGTTTGTTTACCATCCTGTATACAAGAATACAAGTATACACTTCCTGACTGTTAAACACGTGTACTTATAATATGATTACGGGTAATCTTAATTTTACATGTCACTTATACAGACCACTGGCCAAACGTCTGATGCATATGGCACACATAGGAACTTTTGAAGTTTTGAGGTCGTTCTTTGATCGGTTAAAGATTTCCAGATGATGTGTGAGTGGCTACTGGTTAGGCATACTCAGTTTTACCCACTATGTAGTATTACAGACAGCGCCCTAGTTTTTAGTTCACATAACTACATAAATGATTCTTACTGGGGGTGGTAGCACCCCCCAGTGGATGTTCAGACAATGTCTGGAAATCTTCTGGTGACTGGGGGAAGTGTTTACATGCTAATGTTGAATGCTAAAGAAACAAGTGTGTTAAGTGATTCTTTGTGGAAGTTTTCCAAGTTGCCCCAAAACATTAATATAAATATTTATTTTAATTATTAGTGCCGGCTGCAGGTAACTGATACAATCTAAAATCTATTAGACAGCTACAAGATATAGTCCGTCCTGCACAATGTATCTGCACTGATTAAAAACGCTTGCTTGATCACATTACGTAGGATTGACATAGAATCGGTAATTGATTATTTATGTCTATCTCTACAACAGACAGTACAGCATCAGAGAAAGTAAGGCAGCTTTTGTAAAAAAGATCATTAATGCTACTTTTCATTAATTAGGCTTTGAGTCAATATCACAAAAGAAGAAAAAAAATTATTACTTATTTTAATATCCTGCAATATAAAAATTGTTCACTCTGACACCTGCAACCAGAATCCCTGAAGCTGTGCAAAGTGTGAATAGCTTCCGATGTTCCTTAGAAAAGAGGTTATTGTTTGGATGAAAAATCTAGCTTTTTATTTACCTACAGGATCCATCAGAGGCAGAAGGAGGGGGGTACCTATTCTCCACGAGAAGCAGAGATTATTGAGACCAAGCTGAAACTGGATCAACTGATCGCGATGGCAGACATGGAGTTGAAGGAGGAGAAAATCCAGCGGTAAATCAGATTAACTCTTAACAGAATAATACTAGCAGGGCCGAGTGCAGTCACTAGCCAAGTTTCCATCCAAAGATCTGAATTAAACTTATGCATAAAACATAAAGCACCGTTTCCATCGAACGAGTCATGGATTTGAAGATTGTGGGTTCAATTTTCAGCACCACTAAGCTGCTACTGTTGGGCCTTTGATCTATCTATCTATCTATCTATCTATCTATCTATCTATCTATCTATCTATCTATCTATCTATCTATCTATCTATCTATCTATCTATCTATCTATTTATCTATCTATCTATCTATCTTATCTATTTATCTATTTATCTATCTATCTATCTATCTATCTATTTATCTATCTTATCTATCTATCTATCTATCTATCTATCTATCTATCTATCTATCTATCTATCTATCTATCTATCTAGTCTATCTATCTATCTATCTATCTATCTATCTATCTATCTATCTATCTATTCATCCATCCATCTGGAAAACTATTTAAAGCCACTATTCTAAATGTTTGTGATCACTTTAAGATCTTTTACAGACATCTTGAGCCATTGAGTGGATGTTTGGGGTTCGGACGTCTCCTTACAGAAATGATTACCATTTAGACACTTGTAAATGAGGCTTTATCAATGCTTAAATGCCGCTTCTCGATCTGCCACACTAACACACACTTACGCTGTCTCTATGTCTCACTCTGTTCTACCCCTTTTATTTTCAGCTATTCCTCCTTTTTCTTTAGAAGGAAGGAGATATTTGTCATTCAGTAAGTAATTAGAATAATTAGCAGATGCATGCTTAGGTTTCTTAGATGAATCTTTTTTTGCAAACAGGTGCTCTGTGTGTGTGTGTGTGTATTTGTGTGTGTAAATAGGCTACCTTTACACTGCAGGTGCAAAATGGTCCTATGATCTTATTCCAGTTTCAGGCATTTATAATAATAATAATAATAATAATAATAATAAACAGACATTATCATCAGTATCACCTCCAGCAGCATATCATTATTAATTAACAATGATATTTTAATTTAATTTAATAGCCAAAATTTTACATCACATTACTACACCGGCAAAGTGGTAGCTCAGCTAGTAAGAACGTGGTGGGTTCAATTTCCAAGACCACCAAGCTGCTGCTGTTGGGCCCCTGAGCAGGGCCCTTAATCCTTAACGGCACAGTTGGTTAAAAATGATTAGATAAATGTAAGTCGATCTGTCTGTCTGTCTATCCATCTGTTGGTTTTTTTATCTATCTATCTATCTATCTATCTATCTATCTATCTACCTGTCTTTCTGTCTGTCTGTCTGTCTGTTTATTTTCGCTTCTTCTTATTATCTATTTATTTTTGTTTATTTTTTGCAAAACATTGATGATTTAATAATATAAAACTAGTTGCAAAAACTAGTAAAATATTTGCTATAGAATAAAATTAGTGGAGGATAAACTTGTTTAAACTTGCAGTGTAACCGTAGCCACATCGTGTGATTTATTGAATAATTTATGGCAGAATTTCATTTTATTTCTATAACATTTCAGGCTGCTCAGTTATAGGAAATCTCTCAAGTAAGTGTACACCGATCTGCAGTTTTATTTACCTCAACATCTGTGGTTTAGTTTTTTTTCCGAGGAAATTATTTGACCAAATCGTCACAGTAGACCAGATGTAATATTTTGAATGCAGTGAGTCATTAAATAAATTAAATAAATTTTTTTGTGTTCATCTTTTCACTCGCAGGCCGATCAGTAAGAAGGCTTTCATCCAGCATGTGGAGGATCTCTGTGCCAATGACAACGCCAAGTTTCATGAGGAATTCGCTGTAATTTCTCTTTTATCGAGTAGCTATATGATATGTACACTGTAAATATGTGTGTGTGTGTGTGTGTGTGTGTGTATGTGATAAAGAAAGGAATATGGATTGTTTTGTTTTTTGGTGTTTCTTTGTGTTGTAGGAACTGCCGAAGCTCCTGCAGGATCTGGCAACGTCGGACGCTGACCTGCCATGGAACCGCTCCAAAAACCGCTTCACAAACATCAAACCCTGTACGACACACGACAACAGACCTCTACATAGCTATTCTTGATCCTGACTGTAAAAGAGTTCCTGGTATGATTCATTTAATCTATTGTGGTGTTTTTGTTTTTTTTTGTTCCAGATAACAATAACCGAGTGAAGCTCCTGTCTGAGCCGGGGATCCCGGGGTCGGATTACATCAACGCCAGTTTTGTCTCTGTAAGATTTATTATTAAAATTGTTGTAAAACTTTTTATTAAGGCCGCATTTACACTGCACCTATCAAGTGACCCAATTCCGATTTTTTCTTTCAATGTGGCAACACTGATGACGGTGTAAGCAGAAATTAAGCATGGAAATTCTGATATTTACAGACCGGATTCAGGCCTCATTCGTATGTGGTAATAAATGAGATATGAATCGGATACATGCATTAGCGACTGCTGTTTAAACAGAGATCAGATTTTTACCTGTCAATGCGTCATTGAATAAGCAATGGTGGACACCAGATGGACACCAACAGCGATGTATAACTTAACACAACTATCAAACTGTGTGTTGGAGACCCAAATCAGAGGCAGAGGCAGTTTTCAACAACATGGTTATAGTTTTATAGATTTTTATGGTACCGCGCACACACACTAGGCTCTCTTTCTCTCTAAGTGGTTCTCCGCCTAAAGAAAGCATTGTTTTGCTGAAAGAAAAATACTAAATAAACATTTCATCTCAAGTCCATTGATTATTGAGCTGTTTTTACTTCCTTTTCTGGTTAGTACATCCACCTTGGGTTATTTTGCCGTGTAATGTGTAAATGCAGATATCGGATACGGGTCAGTTTGAAAAGATGATGTAAGCGGGTTATCAAAAAAATCACATCTAGTTACAAAATCAGAATTGTGCATCAAGACCTGCAGTGTAAATTTAGCCTTGGAAACAACTTGAGGATAAACTTCTCAACTCGACGCAACTTTCAATTTGTTGTCATTCACCAACCACCAACATTGAACTAACCAATGAATAAGGCTGTGTATTAGTAGCCATTAATGTCTATTTTCCACGCTGGTCTCTGCAGGGTTATCTGTGTCCCAATGAGTTCATCGCCACTCAGGGGCCGCTTCCTGGGACCGTAGCCGACTTCTGGAGAATGATTTGGGAAACCAGAACCAAAAGCATCGTAATGCTGACCCAGTGCTTTGAAAAGGGTCGGGTACGAGAATTCACCGGATCACATCACTTCTATATTAGCACTGATCAATTGTTTATTAAGCAGGATTCATTCTGTTGGTACAGATTCGCTGTCATCAGTACTGGCCAGAAGACAACAAGCCGGTCACTGTGTTCGGTGACATCATCATCACCAAGCTGACAGAAGATGTGCATCCTGATTGGACTGTTAGAGCGCTCCGAGTGGAGGCGGTAAAAACTACAAGAAAAACTACACAAACATTTCCTCTCTCTAGACTTCTCTCTCTCTATTAAATTTTCTCTTTTTCTCTATCTTTATTTCTCTATCTCCCTTGCTTTATTCCTCCCCTGTTTGTATTTCTATCTCTAGTCTTTCTTTGTTACACTGTGTCTGTGTGATATTTTGTCTCTTCTACTGCTTCCACTCTTTAATTTTCTATTCCTTTTTTTCCTCATCCCTCTCTTTCCTATATTTCTCTCTTTTTCTTCTCCCCTCTTTTCTTCTCTCCTCTCTCTCTCTTTTTCACTTGCTCTCTGCATATCAATTTTTTCTGTCTTTCTTTCCCTTTCCCTCACTCTCATTTCACTCTTTCTATCCTTATTTCTCTCTAGCTTTTCTGGGTTTTTTTTCCTTTTTATTTATCTCCCCTCTCTTTCTTATTATTTTTTTTACCTTTAATTTCTTTCTCTTTTTCTTTCTCTCACACACACATTTTCATTTCCAGTTGTGGCATCTGGGATTGGGTCTCAGTCTCAGGCCGCCCGACACACAAGATTATCCACTACCCTGCGACGCAGTAACTGATATTTGTTTGCTTGATGTTTTAAACACTTTTTAAAAGTGTGTATCACGTGTAATCTGTTGATCTGGTCATAAATAAGATCCAACCTAAAGCTGTGAATCACTGAATTTTTTTAATTTTAGAAAAAAACATCCAACATTAAAACATATCCATGCGTCATCATCATTTTTCTCATACTCTAATGTTTGGATTTGGACTCTAGTCTGCGTTTACACTACACCCTTTAATGTATGACTAACAGTACATCATCAGGTATGTGTGTGACTGTCTGTCTGCAGCATGGTGACTACATGGTAGTCCATCACTTTAACTACACGTCCTGGCCGGAGCACGGCGTTCCCGAATCCAGTTCCACCTTAATCCAGTTTGTCAAAGCCGTCAGGGCCAACAGAGGCCATGACAACACCACCATCGTAGTGCACTGCAGGTCAGCCATCGGTCTGTCTGTATAAAGTGTGTGTGAGCGTGTGTGAGCTGAAACGTACTTATTTTTATTCTGTTCACATACTTATTCACGCAAAGAAGAATGTCAATGCAATGACTCAAAAACCATGTCATTGCAAAGACACATATTTTTGTGTGAGCCAATCAGTGAAGAGCTTGTGTCAGCCAATCAGTGAATTGTGGCTTGTTTGTGGGCACCCTGAAATTTATGATACAACTTAAAACCTTCCTAAAAGACTTTTTTATTTCTAAGTTCAAAGTGGGAATTAAAATAAAGGTCATGTGACAGATATGAATGCCGGATAAGTTGCATGTACGTCCATTTATTCTATATGAGCAAAATCTGATTAAGATAGTCTACGAGATGCTACAAGATTTTTTGTGCTTTTTAATGTTGACCGATTGATGGTGTGGTTTTATTTATTTCATATTTTACTTTATTTACATGTCTTTTCTAAATGTTTTTATTGTTTTAAGGTGCACAAAATATGTGTGTGTGTGTGTGTGTGTATATGTGTGCAGTGCTGGCGTGGGCAGAACAGGAGTCTTTATAGCTCTAGACCATCTGATTCAGCACGTCCGAGACCACGACTTTGTGGATGTGTTTGGACTTGTGGCAGAACTGCGCAGTGAGAGAATGTGCATGGTGCAGAACCTGGTTAGTGTCACACAAACACATATACACTCTCTCACACACACACACACACACTCGCATACACAAACACCCACTTACAAACATGCACATAAGTAAAGAGCTGATAGTTAAATTGCACTCGCTTAACATCATCTAACTTAAACATTATCCTACTTTAAATTTACTCAGTTGTGATGTCATATATCAATATGACATCACAACAATATCAACATGGTGGATGTAGTTTGCCTGAATTCCATTTATACTACACTTAGACTTACTATATAGAACATCCTTTTTTTTTACGGTTGAGAAGTTAATACTTAATTAAATGTAGTACATACTTAAGTAGTATACAATTTCTGAAGGAACCCCTCTCTCTTTCTCGCTCTCTCTTTCTCTCTCTCTCTCTTTCCCCCTCTCTCCTGCTCTCTCTCGCTCTCCCCCTTTTCTTAGCCTCTTACTCTCTCGCCCGCTCTCTCTCTCGTCCTTTCTCTTTCTCTCTCTCTCTCTTTTTCTCGCTCTCTCTCTCTGTAAATAAAGCGTGACATTATTGTACACCGGTTTGTTTTTCAGGCTCAGTACATGTTCCTGTATCAAAGCACTCTTGATCTGCTGACAACCAAAGGAAACAGTCAGTCCATCTGGTTCGTTAACTACTCAGCGCTGGAGAAAATGGACTCGCTGGATGCGATGGAGGGTAAAACGAAACGATGCAGCGGTCTACTGTTTCGCTCAGGTAAATCCAGCACATGATTTTATTTAAATCATGTTTGTTTTTTTTGTTTTTTTTTATTTCAGGTGACGTTGAGTTGGAGTGGGAAGAGACGACGATGTAAATGCACAGATTTTTACGTCTCACGTCTGTAAAACTTGGATTAACACCCTGAGCGTAGAGAACGGGACGCTGCAGCCAAACATAAGGGACATTTATGAAGCCCACGGATCACACACACATTCAGTGTGTTTGTGTGTGTGTGTTTAAGTGTAATCAACTCAAATTCTTCCCTGTTGATTACGATATTAACTTGTTAAAAAGGTCACACCATGTCGCTCAGTTTTATTTATTTATTTTTCTTCTGTTTGAATTCATATAAATTTTAACTAATCTATTATTATTATTTTTATTATGACGTTATTTAAACTTATTTTATGTTTTAAACAAGTACAGTTTTAAATATTGTAAAATAATTCAGAAAAAAAAATATTTATAGAAATAATTTATGCTGTTGGATCAAACGAGAGAAGGAAAACAATTATTATTCTTTCATTTATTTCTTTATTTGATTTCATCATATCATCAGAAGGTTTCACACAGAAGCACTTTTCAACTCGCTCTTTCTAATCTGTTTCTCATTTATCGTTATGCCAAACGAGTGTTTATATCAGGAGCTCTAAGTAGACTGAATATTTTTGCGTGTAAATTTACATATAAAAAAACAACAATGTGTTTTAAAATAAATGTGTTTTTGTCTGAATTATGGAGAAAGTCCATTGACTGGAAAAATTACACAGCTACAGTGCATTTAATAGAAGAGAGAAAGAAGGAGGGAAAGATTGAAAAGAAAATAATTGTAAAGAAATTAATCATACTTAAGTATGTACTAGATTTAGGTAACTATGTACTTACTGATCGTTAAAAATGTTTATAAAAATAAAATTGTTGAATTTTTATTAATTCAATAATTGTTCTATAAATTTTCATATGTGCAAAAAAATATGATTAGATTTCTTAGGGGTCGTTCATATAACGCGGCTTTTGCACGCTTACTATCATTATTTTAAATGGAGACGCACAGCAAGCACACACATATATTCCAGAACGATGCACCGAAAGCGCGCATACTATATAGTACTACAGACTTACGAGTTTAATTCGTTTTGTGACGGAGTCAAATTACACGTACGTCAAATCAATTTTCCGCATTTAAAATGAATTGAAATGCCATTAATCTGTTCCGGGTCCCCCAAAAAAACACTGTAATATTTTTTGGAATAAGAAAAATAAACTTATAAATGACGAATATTGTATAAAAAAACAATATAATAGAATGTGCTGCAATTAACTAGTTTTATGAGGTATAATGTACAGCACTTACCTTTAAAGAGCACTTATCTTTGAAGAGATATCAGATGACTAAACCATACATCATAGTCTCTAAACCATACATCTGGCTCTCACCACTGTCTCTAAACCATACATTTATAGCTGGTCTCACCACTGTCTCTAACTAACCATACATCAAAGCTGCTCTCACTGTCCACTGTCTCTAAACCATACATCATAGCTGGTCTCACCACTGTCTCTAAACCATACATCATAGCTGGTCTCACCACTGTCTCTAAACCATACATCATAGCTGGTCTCACCACTGTCTCTAAACCATACATCTGTCTAGCTGGTCTCACCACTGTCTCTAAACCATACATCATCATACATCATAGCTGGTCTCACCACTGTCTCTAAACCATACATCATAGCTGGTCTCACCACTGTCTCTAAACCATACATCATAGCTGGTCTCACCACTGTCTCTAAACCATACATCATAGCTGGTCTCACCACTGTCTCTAAACCATACATCATAGCTGGTCTCACCACTGTCTCTAAACCACACATCATAGCTGTCTCACCACTGTCTCTAAACCATACATCATAGCTGGTCTCACCACTGTCTCTAAACCATACATCATAGCTGGTCTCACCACTGTCTCTAAACCATACATCATAGCTGATCTCACCACTGTCTCTAAACCATACATCATAGCTGGTCTCATCACTGTCTCTAAACCATACATCATAGCTGGTCTCACCACACCACTCATAGTCTCTAAACCATACATCATAGCTGGTCTCACCACTGTCTCTAAACCATACATCATAGCTGGTCTCATCACTGTCTCTAAACCATACATCATAGCTGGTCTTACCACTGTCTTGTACGCCTAACCCTTAATTCTAGCTGTCACACATCACTCCTGACATGTTTTTCTACCCATTGTCCTTTTTTTTATCATTTTGAAAGCTTTTGTATAACAAATAAACTTGTTATAAAATGCACTAAACGTTGGTTTCACCATCATGTATTTCACTTTATGTATATAAAATTTCCTCAGCAGAAGGATGTTGTTTACCAGGAAGTCGTCTTTGGTACTGTATATTACATGTCCAAGACTAATGTCTTTCACAGTGAAGTTTCTGAGATGAGGCACTTTTGGGTAAAGCCAGTTATATATATGGATCCTTACAGCATTCACATACATGCAGTAAAAAACAGGTGATCCATGGTTTCAATATAGATCACAAAATATAAACTTTTAAATATCTGGTTCGTATGTATGTAAATATGTAAATGAACGCACATTTCTGACTAGCTATCAAGTGAGGCACGGGTTGCTAGGCAGATTTTACAGCATTTACTGTGGCGTTCCTCTTCTTCTTGTGTCATTTATTAACGGTTGACAAACCAATTTATTACTGTGCCGTTCACTATGCCAACTAGCGGTTGGGTGAGTGAAGCTGGCTCGTATCCCAAATTTCGCCTCGCAACTCAAGGTCAAGGTACCACTGTATATAGTATGTATATAGTATGTATACAGTATAATAAGTGTACAGTGAGGTAGCATAATATATTTGTAGGAGGATGTTAGAAATGAAGCTACCAGGCAGAAGGCAAAGAGGAGGTATATGGATGCAATAAACGAGGACATGAAGTTAGTGGGTGTGAGTGAAGAGGATGTAGAGAATAGGGTTAGGTGGAGGCAGACGATTCACTGTGGCGACCCTAAAAGCGAACTGCCGAAATGACAAGAAGACAGTGAAGTAGCATAATATATAATATGGAAGTATGTGATTTCGGACAGAGCTTTAGTCAACAGGGCCCCTTAGACACAGAAACACTTGTAATTAACTTTATTGTTTTTTTTATCTATCAAAGGTTTTAGATGTCTAGACCACAAACCTGTAATAATATAAAGTAACCCAATAAAGCAACAGTTTTGTTAAGGGTTAGTTTTTGACGTTTGTGAAAAAATAAAAAAGTTTATTCAGAATCCAGCCATAGCTACATCTAATGTTTAATAAAAACCACAGCAGTCGTCACGATAACTGATAAATTTTATTTCCATCCAGGAAACTTTACATAAATCGCTCATCCATAATTCTCTAGCAATAAATAAACTCTCCCTTTTTTATTATTATTATACTTATTATTATAATTATTTATAATAATTTCTGTGCTGGCACACAGGATGACATCGTTGCTAATCTTCGGTTGTTCATGTAGACAAAATATTCAACTAGCAATGAATAAATCTTTGTAATAACTTATTACACCATAACTTTATTACCGAATTCCCCCTCAAACCCCAAAAAACCAAAGTTACTATTTTACAGCATTTAAAATAGACGTCTGTAATCTCGGTTGAATCGTTTGCCTGTTATAAATCTGTGCATATTCATGTACATAGGCAGAGTTTATACAGTATGACATGCAGATCAGCAAACAATATGGTACAAATTAGGGATGTACGAGTACCAATATTTTTCCCGGGTACTCGCCGATACCGATACCTGAGATATTATTCATATGGCTCTTAGGTTTCTCCTGCCGTTTTCTCTTGTCTTGCAAGGGTTTGCTGCAGAGTTTTGTGGTGAGTGCTAACATGCTAACTGCTAACAGCACATTATTTGTGCTGTAATTTCATGTTTTATTAATTTACTTATTTTAGAAATACATTTTTTACCTTACATTTACAGCATTTGGCAGATGTCCTTATCTAGAGCAACTTACATTTATCTCTTTCATACATCTGAGCAACTGAGGGTTAAGGGCCTTGCTCAGGGGCCCAGGAGAAGTAACTTAACGATTCAAATAGCAGTTTTCCAGTCATTATTAATTTTAAAATATTTACTCACCACCTAGCTGGACATTCTGTCTGGGCTGCAGAGTCTTAGTGCACTGATATTTTTGTCAATTATGTTATAAGCTGAATCAGTCGTAGGTATCGGATTGTTTGTACGAGTACAGTATCGGTATCGGTGCATCCCTAGTAAAAACCACGAGCCACAAGGAAATTTAAACACCAAGCTGTTTTTTGTTTATAATTAAAAGGTATTGGGACCTCCTATGAATCCTAGATGAATAAAGAAATGCAGTTACAATGTGTATTATAGCAGGAATAACGCTGTTTAATAAACCGTGTTGTATAGTAGCTGCATTTGTATTGTTATGTTTGGAAAATAATACCCTTTAAGAACAGGTTATGAATATAATAAAGCTGCATTGCGAACACCATAAAAGCAAAAGAGCCTGTTGTAGTTTATGTAATGAATTTTAACGCCTTAAGGTGGCGTTATAACATGCATAACATACAGTATAATGTATAATGCTAGTAATATAACGATCATTACAATGTTTTGATGAACTTTATTCTAAAACATCTGTATCTAAAAACGAATATTCTTACAGTACAATGTTTCACATCATGCTTGTTATTTGTGAACGGGATTCATAGGAAGTCTCATTTATATTATTTCAGAAGCCCAAAAATTAAATCAGAACGACAATAAAAATAGCTTAAGCAGCGCTCACACATTCGGTCACATCAAAACACTATTACAGAAACTGCCACTGGAAAGTTATAATTTACACAGATGCTGGGATTCCCTATAAAATGTTGTATTACAGCTGTTGCCATTAAGCGCTGTATTGTAGCCTGGGCACTTTGTCCCTGCTTAAATGAGGGAGTAAATCTGTAAACATTTAGTGTCTTGTGAATTTAACTAAAGCTCTGTACTGAAACACTGCAGATGAATAAGTCTATATAAATGTGTCTAAAGCTGGGTTTACACTGCGATTTTTATTAGTCTTTAGCGATTGTTGCTTGTCAGACTGTACGACAGTCAAAACACACACACAGGAAGACTCGTTTAGAGTTTTGCATCCCTGATCCGTGACACGTTCAGTAACCCATGCTAAACAGTATTTCTGTCGGACAAACAAATCATAACCAAAATCGCACAGTGTAAACCCAGCTTAAATCTACAAGGACTATTAAACTGTTAATTTTCACTGTTGCTTTACTATAAATGTAAACAAATGTGCAAAAATGCACAAAAGTGGGCGGAATTTGCTTATAACAGATTAGGCAGGTTTTTCCAGTGAAAATGAAATAATGTTAATTCTTTAAAAAATATAAATAAAAATTTTTTGGTCGAAAAATTAAACTATGCAATGCGGTTTAATGTCATGCTAATGTTAGTTACATACACATACAACACTAACATTAACAATAATTGAATAATATTGTCATCAACAGAAAAAAAACCCTCTCCCTACAGACTTACAATCAGTTTAACTGATATTTTTCATTATCAGATATCAGTTTTGTAACATCGGATCCACCGATAACATCGGATCCATCGAATTGCACATAAATCTGCCATTACAGCAGTGCTCAGTTCAGTATTGTTGTCATCATTAGGTCATAAACCAAAGTATACATATGTAAATAAATATAAATTCTGCATATCGGTTATCGGTCACATAAACATGTGATCATCTGCCAATGTATCAGTTTAAAAAAATAATATCGGCCGGTCTTTGCTACTTACAGAAGACCTCAACTTTACCTGAAACTCTGTGGGGACTAAACTTTAAACGATATACAGCAGTTTCTTTTTCAAATTAGCCTCAGCTTAAAGTTTAAAAGGCGAGCACTCGCTCAGCTTATTCACGGACACTTTTTCCTTACTGACATTAATGTTAACTGATCTTAAAACATAGGCATTATTTTATTAACTGTAGTAAATGACAGGGCTCATAAAATCACTAGCCAGACGTCCCGGGGTTATTGTGTAATTCAGTAGGGCTAACAAATTGCCTGCCTGTAGGTCTCATAGGGGGGAATAAAATCTTTCGATGCTGTTGCATTCTCTTACAAATATAGTTGGGTAATTATGTCATTTTTGGGTATCGGGGAACCGCACACTGGATTTACTTTTACTTTTAATCGTGCAAAATATAGGGAGTGGCAGTATTAATTAACCAGTGACGGCTACAGATCTGTTGCATGCCAGTCGTCCTGTCTGTCATTATTATCCTCATGTTTCAAGTGAAAACTCACACAGCAAAAAAATCTGGAATAGGATGTTCAGTTAGAAACTAATGTGTTTTGATGATTTAAAATTTGCTTATTTCATACAAATATTAGTTTTTTAATGTTTAGTCTCTTTGAAAATATTCTACATTAGGCTACCGAAAACTGAAAAGTAACTATGCAAAGGGCTACCAAACCTGAATCAGCAGTTTAAATTGCTTGAGATAAAGGAAGAGTTTACATTTTGCTTTCCTTTGTTTTTTTAAACCTAATTTTTTAAAAAACTGCAATATTTAATCCAGGAAGTTTAGTCCACCATGCAGTTAATTCTTTTAATTAGCAGTGCCGTTCATTTGTGGACACCCTGTTTAATAAAACACTACCGATCACCATCACATGTTCACCTTTGTGTGACTCTAATTGAAGTCATGTTGTACAGGTCCATGTTCTGAACCCTGTGACTAATACCAACACTGCTCATCACGCCATTGTAGGAAAGTCTACGCTAACATCACAGCTTGTTGAAAATTGCTCTAGAAACTCTTAAAGAGATAAAATTACAGGGAAATCTTCTGACAAAACTAGCTACTCTGTATCTAAAATACTTATTTAGAGGACACAAGGACCCCAGTGTGAGATGTGGTCTTTATACAGGACTGAGCAGGTGTTAGAGTATAAAAGGTTTGTATTTGTGTGTGTATGTGTGTGTTGTCAGAGAGAAAAGAATATATTACTGTTTGTAGTCATATGATCGCGATAGAAAAGATACAATGGGAACAATACACGAGTGTGTGTGTGTGTGCTCAGACTAGACTGCGTGTCCCACTCGAATACCTACGCTGACTGAGCAAGTTTTGTGGAGGGGGTGGAGTCGGAGGGCAAAATTGGTGTTTGTGGTGATAAGGAGGCGGTGGAGGTGGAAGCGGTGGCTGCTTTGCTCCACCGTCCCTTGAGCGAGTCGGAGTGGAGACGGCCGACTGGATTAAACGTTTTCCGGTGTTTTGACTCAGGAACGTCTCTACATGCCCGCGGCCTGCCGAGTCCACAACGATCACCCTGTCCATCTGTTGGCACTGGATATGCATGTCAGGGGACATGGTAAGGGCGGAGCTGGGGGTGGAGCCAGAAACTGGGCTAGGCATGATGGCCAGTTGAGGCTGAGAAGTTGGCGGAGCCGGCAGAGTGCTGAGCTGGTACGTTCGGAGCCTGTTGTGAATTGACACCTAGTTTAGAAACAGCCAGAAGCAGGAGGAAGCGTTATCAGCCTGGCCTGCAGTGCTCGGGCGGCCCTCCAGTGTGGACGAGATGATAAGGCCGTGCCACGCAACATTCAGTGTGCTGGGACGTCCTGCAGCTGCCACAACCCTTCTGAATTATTGCCACCCAATTAACCAATCAGCATTAAAACTCTATCAATGACCAATTTAACCATTACGTTCTGTGTGGAACAAATTGCTCAGGTTATAATAATGTTTCTAAATGTTACATTTAAATGTCAGCTATATTACATTGTCCCTGGAGCAAAGAGGATTAAGGGCCATGCTCAAGGGCCCAACACTGTCAAGTCTTGTTAATTACTCATTAATCAATGACTGTCTGAAATCCCAGACTACTTTACTGTACAACATTTAAATAAGTATATGCTTACCGACTGTTAAAAAAAGAACGTTCTATATAGTATGCTTACTGATAGTATGAATGAAATGTAGACACAATACATCCACCATGTTGATATTGTCATGTCACATATGATGTCACAGCAGAGCAGATTCAGAGTTGGATAATGTTGAAATGACTACAATATACAAGTAACATTGTATATTTAAGGAGGTAATTAATTTTACTTTAAGTGCCGCGTCGCTGTTTTCCGTCATTTTCTCGTATGTCGTGTTGCCTCTTCCGCGAGATAATGGAATAGTAAAGTGTCTACTGTATGTGTAATTCAAAATCTGGGCAGAAGTAGTAAATCATCTGAGAACTTTTCACATACTGTTTTTACAAATTCCTAAATACTACTCTCTTCGCAAACTCAGTAGGAGTATGCGATTTCAGGCAGAGCCCATGCGATTGCTATGAAACTAGCAGACGCTGGTAGATTGTACAATATGAAAAGACTACATCAAAAATGACATATTTCTATATGTATACAGTATGTGAAAAGTACCTGTTTGACCCACTACTTCCACCGGGATTCTGAAGTATGCATACGATCTACATTTTACTACATGAGCCTGCAGGAAAGACTACTCGTCATTTTCTATCATGTGTTAAAGCGACAACATGGCCCCTTTTAAGTACTTTGAGTACTTTAAAAACATTGTTTCTTTTAATTTAATTTTTACTTGTTTACCATCATCCAAGTTGAACATGATCCAACTTTTAAATTTGCACTGCTGTAATGCCATGTGTCACATGACAATATCAACTTGACAGATGTAATACGTCCAAATTGGATTCATACTACCCGTAAACACTATACTATTTATATACTAATTCAGATGCAGGAAAATGTGCTTAATTAAGTATTTTTTTTATTTTGGACACAGCAAAGAAGTTATAGACCATGCCCTGGCGTGTGGTTAGAGAAAATGAGTTACCAGTTATGTGCTTGAATTAAGATAGTTACTATTACTACACCAAAGTTGAAGTTCACGATTGACTTTTTTAACCCTGATATGTCTCCCTATTCTGGATTACAATGTTATGTATAAAATCAAAATCATCAACATGTCATATTGGCAGTTCCTGGGTAAGAACACAAGGGTTAAATTTGGTATGAAACCCTGCTAGCAGGGAGCATGTCTGACCTAATCTAATCTAATCTATGTATCCAATCCTGCGGGAGGGGTCAGGGGTAAGGTTGTCGGTTTGGGAGTGATCTATTGTCTGGAGGTGCTTGCACTGATAAGTGGCTGGGTTGTGGAGGTTTAGCTGGGGACAGGACACCGAGGGCCTGGTGTCTGTTATAGTTTTAAAATACTGTACAGTGAAGGATACAGTGGGTTTTAAGGGGAAAACTCTAAGAGGGTTGAGAAACTGGGGTAAAATGGGGCAGTAGGAGCTGAATAAACTTCATTAGAACAAAAAGAATAAACATTTTTGAATCAGCCAATACAAACCTCAACTGCGCTGCCTCCAGTCTTGTCGTAAAAATCGTGGTCTCCTATAAGACATAAATATCACTGTTAGATCAGGTGTCTATCAGGATTGCCCGTTTGTGTATGTTTATGTCGTTTCCCCATCAAGACTCTATGGGAATGCATACCACATGATTGCGGCTCTGAAGCACGTGTTTAACCATGACAATCGAAAGACGGAACATTATATGCTCGGTGCCACATGGCAAGGTAATGTCATCAACCAGAAAATAGAAAATGTGAGCATCCAGCTAAGGTAAGCAGACTTCTTTTCTTTAGCGCATGGTCTAATTTATCAGCAATTATGCCAAAAAGAAAGGCGAAGGCGGTGGCAAAGTGTGAGACAAGCTACAAGCTGTGCACAAGGTTTATCCCCGGCTTGGACGCACACAAGCAGTGCGTAGCTTATCTCGGTGCACACTGTGTTCATGGCTCACTCATTTTACTGAGAGCTAGGCTACGGCTAGACTGGCCAACAGAGTCCAGGGCTGCCGTATATAGCTCAAGTAAGCTTATAGGCCTCCTGTTCTTCCCAGATCTCCACATCAAAGTGGCAACATTGTGGAAGAGACCACCTGCCCAGGTGTCGCCCCTCGCATGCAAGGGGAGCGGGGTTCAGTGGCTCATGACCAAGCACCTAGCAGCGGGTCTCACTGCGAACATGGTAAAGACCATCCTTAATTCCAGAGCCCCAACAATGATAAAGCAATATTCCCTGAAGTGGAGGTTATTCAGTACCTGGTGCAGGCCAAAGTGACTGAACACAGTAGACTGCCCCACGGGAGCAGTCCTGGGCTTCCTACAGGAATGGCTGGAGACTCTTCGTATCTACCTTGAAGGTGTACGTGTCAGCCATAGCAGCCTACGTCAACCTTAGGGGTGGGCCCGGTACGGGAGAGGAACCCTGGTAGTTTGCTTCCTTTGTGAGGCGGGGAGGCTCAGATCTGCACACCCAGGTTGCTATCTTGGGGAACTTAGGCGCTTTGTCCTCCTCCTTTCCGGGATTTAGACCAGGAGAGGGTGAAACTTCTATGCCCGGTGCGTGCGCTGACGGAGTATGTCTGGTGACCCAGTTCTGGGTGGAGAAGGACTGACCAGCTACTGGTCTGTTTTGGAGCCACCATAAGAGGGCTCCCAGCATCCAAGGAGATGCTTAGGAGATAAGTGGTTGAGACTATCGCTTTCACATACGATCATGTGACCAGGAGGGATCATAGCTTACTCCACTAGAGTAGGCCACCTCTTAGGCATGGAAGAATGCCTTCACCTCCTTTTCCTGCTTCGGCATTTATGGCAAGTGGTGACTTTCACAGTGCTGCGTTTTTTCCGACAGCCAGTACTCATGGAGGCCTGCTGACCAGGTACCTCCATTAACTGCCTGTCCTGACGACCAGGCTTGTCAGATGGTGAATTACGCGTTGCAGCGCATGGACCCATTTGAGCACAGCCTCTGGTGGGGCATATGATGGACGAAGACTAATGGGAGCTACAGGCGAGTCATGTTAGCCCTTAGTCAAAGGCGGCCTGGTGCTCCAGGTACCTTCACCTTTCTACGCTGCCCAACGTTTCACGCCGGATGTGGCTTATCAGGGACTGCGGTCACACCTGGATGTTTGCATTTGTATAACCTGGTCGATGACGTCACCTCGCCAGTGACGCACCATGTGTATGACGTTCCGTCTTTCAATTAGCATGATTGAACATGTGCTTCAAACCCGCAGTCACACAGGAGCACATTTCCATATTGTCCTGACGGAGCTTACCATACATAACACTAGAGACGTGGTGTGTGTTTGTGTGTGTTAGTGCACCTGCAGGAGATATTGGTCTTGAATGCATCTCCAGCTGAGCACCATCGTTCTGAGCAGGTGTTCTCGCCGCCTGCTGCCTCTCTAATTCCCCTGACACGCACAATAAACATGTACACGTTGGTCACGACGCCATCTTTTCCACATGCATCCTCTTAAAAAAAAAACACTTCATGTAACTGACATTACATTCGATACGGATCTGTTCCATTTCAGCCACCTCGGCGATGCTCTCCCGCAGATCCTCCACAAACTTCAGCAGCTCCTCCAAATTCTGTGAACAGAAACTCACCGCCTGCTTCTTCTCAGACGAGAATGGAGACAAGATGGTAATGCCGTGGGGGTAATCTGGGAGAGAAAGAATACACTGATGCTAAAGTTTAAATGAAGACTGACTTTATACGAGCGCTTGGAATATAGTTTAATGGATTTATGCTAATATGCAGGCTAACTAAATGATGGAATTAATTAGTAAGCATAATTATACACCTTTAAAAATTATGATTGTAGTCTTTATTTGTCACATACACTTTTACAGTACAGTGAAATTAGTTTCTTTGTATATCCCATCTTAGTAAGTTGGTGGTCAGAGTGCAGTGTCAGCTATGATACAGCGCCCCGGAGTAAAAAGGGTTAGGGGTCTTGCTCAAAGACCCAAGAGTGGCTAATTGGCGGTGGTGGTGGGGCATGAACCCAGGTCTTCCAATCAAGAACTTAACGATTTGAGCCACCACTGCCCCATTGAGTTGCGTAAATATTAAGCACTATTTATGTCAAGCCAAATTTATTGGATCAAATTGTTTTATAAAAGTCCAGTCATGTCTGTTAATTTCATTCTGACTGGCTGAGGAGGAAAAAAAGTAGCATTACAATAAATTGCACTGGCGACGGTAATTTACACTGTGCAATTTATTCATATTGGTATTATAGCGACTGTATATATTGTTAATGTTCTCAAATTAATAATCCAAAGAACATCAGCATTGCGTGACTGTGTATTAATTTTGTACTAGCGTCAGAATTAGCATACCTAAACACAGGTGGTAATAACGCAAAGGCTTAAATCGCCATGCTTTTTTTTTTTTTTTTGTAAAAAAACCTACAAGTCCCCACTCAAATTATAAAACATTGTTATATGTGTATCGCAACGATAAGAAGTTTTTAACACTGGCTGGTTCATTTCGGATAAAGCAAAAAAAACCTATGGACTGTAGCTTTAAGTATTATTTAATTTAGTATTTCTGTGATCAGTTGATAAAAATAAAACTATAATCATACTTATTTTTTGACTTAAAGTAAACTCGTAAAGGAATTTTGTCATTGTCCAATTGAAACGATTTAGGTCACATGTCTGTACGTAGCCTATCAGTAAAATCCAGATAGCAAAATATGTTAAATGCTATAAATGGGTGTATGGTTGTATATCAGGTTTGTGCAGTGTTTTATATGCTTACACTCGTTTTCAAACATGTGGAACTGCATCCCCAGAAGTCCCATGGCTTTACAGAACACGTACGTCGCTGCACTCTTCTTCTTTGGACACAGCTTTAGGATCTAACACACAAAACACATTTAATTAATGCAGCTGTGTGTTTAGGGTTTAATCTGTCTAAACTGCACTGATGTCATTGTTAATGTTACGCTAAGGTATATGTTTATGTATATATTGTGTGCTGCAGTATTAAATAATAAGCGTGATCTATATATTTTTAATTAAGTCACCTGCCATGTCCCAATTCTAGACAATTCAACATGCTCATTTTTCTTGACAGTTCAAAAATATTACTAGAGGCTCATTATTTAAAACTGTTTTAAACTATTGGTGGGGAACAAGAAGTCGAGTATTTACACTGAATGAAATGAATGAAAATGTAGCATTGCTGAAATATCCTAGTAAAGATACAGAGACAAACATGGTTGTGAGTGCGGCAGTGTACCCTTAAACGACTTACATGCATAATGATGACGCGTACATCATCTTTTAAATCTGACACGTATGAGTTATTTGCAATTACACTATAGACGGCAAAGCAACCCAATGTAGACGTACTGACCAGAAAAGAGAGTAAAGTATATATATATATATATATAAAATGAAATTTTCTTTTCCTTCTTCTCGCTCAGTGGTCACCGCATCACAGCCATTCTGCCTCCACCCAGCCCTATCCTCTACATCCTCTTCATTTACACCAGCTAACTTCATGTCCTTATTTATCACATTCATATCATATCCCACCCCTTTGGCTTTCCTATTTGTCTCCTGCTCCAACATCCTCCTACCAGTATTTTCACCCTCCCTCCTCTGTACATGTCCAAACCATCTAAGGATTCTGACATCTCTGACTTTGTTTTTGAAGCATCAGGCATAAATCGTCCCTCTCATGTGCTTATCCTGTCCAACCTTGTCAGTCCTAAAGAAAACCCTAAAATCTTCAGTTTTGCAACCTCCAACTCTGTCTTCTCTTCAGTTGTTTCTAAACAGTACAGCATACTGCAGCTGCTTTCTCTTACCCCTGTCTTTTACCCCTTCCTCTTGATTCTCACTGGATTTCTCTCGTTACACCTTACTCTTGACACACTTCTCCACCCTGCCTGCACTCGCTTCTTTACCTATTTTTCACACACTTAGTTCACCTCTTTACCCTGTAATCTCAGTTTGTAAATGTGCTGGATAAATAAAAGAAAAAAAAGAAAAGAAAAGAAAAACAGTGTGTGTTACCCACCACAATGAGGTCATTGAAAAGGAAAACCTCTCTCTGATGGGCTGCTTGTTTTTGTGGCTTGTTCACGTCACTCACTTCATACAGACGACTGCAGCAAACCAGCCTCCGATGAGGTACAGACAGAATCTGGGACAGAGAAAGAAAACACAGAAAGGACAAAATCTCACTTCAGAGGGCATGTGATCTAAATGAATGAGTTCGGTTTAGAGATGCAGTCATGGCGGACGTGCACTCGATCACTCTGAATAATAAAAGAGAATTTATAGATCCAGTACAGAGACATTTAGAAACCCTGTCTTTACATAAATTTGGTCCATTGTTTATTAAAGGTGTAGTATAATGCATAAGTGTAATATTATAACTAGGGCTGTGATGAGGCACTTATCCAACGAGACAAGACGAGACACAACACTTGGTTCAGACGAGATTTTTTTTTTAAAGAAATTCTCAGTGAGGAAATACAGGGAAAAAATAGCCTTTTATTCAACTGAAAAGTACAAATTGCAAATGCACAAAATGCATTTTGAAATTAACTTGTACTTTATGAAATTAAACTTTTATTTTAAAGAATTATATGCGGTAATTAACAACATATAAATACTGCAAAATGTTTTGCCACAACTTTTTTTGCCACTTCTGTTATTAATTTATGTGAAGGCAGCTGTTAAACTCCAGTAAAAAAAAACAGCCACGCGTCTCACCAGGCTGAACAAACGAGCGACACGTGTAACACCAAGTGAGGTAGTGTGTAGTGAAGTTTATTGTGTGTGCAAAGCATTCGATGTGCGGCTTAAATCCTGCCTCACAGCCACATCCATATTACATGCTCTGTTACAATAACGATGCAGATTGTGTTAGCAGAGGTGTACAGTATTAATTTCTTACAATGTTTGCATATTGTCTTTGTCTTGTTTATCATCCTTTCGGCGTTGTATTATGTAACAGACTAAGCTGTTTATTGGGTTTGGACGTGGAAATTTTGTGTCAGCACTCATTCTGTGTGTGTGGTTAAATGCATTTTTCCCCTCTGAGCTTGCCGTAGTTTGGTGTGAGTGAATCTGTGCAAAGAGGGTGAGACGGGAGAAAAAGTTGTATATACATGTCTGGATCTAATAAAACAGTTCAGTACCTGTTCAGTATTAAAACAGTATTCAGTTCCTTATTTTGTTGAATTTGAAGTGAATTTTTGAAATGTTTAGACGAACCTGTGACGGACGCTCGGTTACACTTATTTCCCATTAGAAAACCAAAATGTTGCCACATTACATTCTCACAAGACCAGTTGGATCCAATGTATCTCGTGAGATCTCGTCACAACGCTAGTTATAACATGTTGTAAGCGTATAATAACTACAGAACTTTGAAGTTTTTATGATTTACTCATTTGAAGTAAAAGCTTAGGTTAGGGTGTTAGACTGCTGATCAGAAGATCATGGTGTTGTATTAGAAAAATGACATAAATGTATAGTAAGTCATTCTGGATAAGGGTAAAATGGTGGAAATGGAAATGATTTGTTCAGTCTTCTGCTTTAATTTTTTTGGCCCTGAAAATTGTTTAGCTTCTAATATGGAAACAAAACTTCTTTGCTAACAGGTAAATTGTGGGTTCAATTTCCAGTACCACCAAGCCACCACTGTTGGGCCCCTAAACAAGGCCCTTAACCCCCACCTGCTTGGTTGTATAATGAAAATAAATGTAAGTCCCTCTGGATATGGTGGAGATGGCAAATGCCTTGGTGGCCATTTTTTTTAAATGGTTAAAAAGTTCTGTTTAAAGTATTAAAATAAATCTTAAATACCCATTCAATCCAGTGTATATAAAGATGCATGTTAGTAATGTGTAAGCAATCTGATTGGATGGTCGACTCACTGTTTTCATTCCTTGAATATTCTGCTCCACCCTGGTCACAAAAGTCACATGGTCCTCGTTGGATCGGAGCTCACGCTGTTGGATACGCTCGTAAATGCCAGCCACCATCTCCCGTGGAATATCTGCTCCATCATCCACCCCTGAGAGAAGCGGAGGAAAGATGAGGGTGCGAGATGTCGCATATAAACACATATAGGCTGCATCTCACTAAGCTCAGGACACTTCTATCACATCACTTTCTTTCTCTTACTGACGCAAAAATCACATAGTACATTGAGATATTACATTTATGTAAGTATGTCCCCCCGACTTGTAAATAAGTATGCTCTATATAGTATGGTTACAGGTAGTGTAAATAAAATTCAGACATAGTACATCCACCATGTTGATATTGTCACGTGACACAATTTGTCACGACATTTAAAGTCAGATAATGTTTAACTTGAATGATGTTAAACGAGTGACATTTAAGATTAGGACATTGCAGATATTACTCAAATAAAATAAAACATATTTTTCGATTTTTGATTATTTTGTAGTCAAAAGAGAAGCAAGTGAAACAAATAACAGGGTAACAGGTGGAAGCCATAAAAATAAAAATCCATCCCGCACAGGTGTCTAGCTAGTATTGTTACTACCTATTAAACAGATCTATGGGGGCCCTACAGTGTGTGGGCTTTTTCAACCTGGGTTTGTAACCAGGTATTATGATAATGCAGTGCAGTGTTGCGTAATGGAACTGCTGGGTAATTGAAAAAAAAAAACGTCCCCCAAATTTGTCCCTTCTATTTGTTTGGTGCAAAAATTTGGACATGAATAAAGCACCAGATGGAGACGTCTGTGTCTATTTGTAATTACTTCTGCTTGTAGGACACTAATTGGTGGTTAAGAGCGTTATTAAGCTTCCGGCTTTTAGTCGAACGCTTCCTTCGAGGCTAATTATAAACCGGCGAAACGTGTAGTGTTAAAGCTGTTCATTATACAACTTATGTAGAATTTGTGACGAGAACTAACGGCCAGAGTAATGGCAAAAAAGCCATTACGCGTTAAGGACCTTTGTGCAAAACAAAAGTGAAACAAAAAAAAAAGGAATTGTTCATAACTTGATGAAAAGTAAACAATGATGGACACGGAATTTAATATCTCTAAGGAGCCGTTCACATATCACAGCTTTTGCACGCTCAATTTTAAAGCAGGTAAATATCCATTGTTGTAATTTGTAACGACATATACACCACCGGAGTCCAAGCGACCAAGTGCTTTAAAAACTACGAGAAATGGCGCACCTAGACTTTTCCTCACGCTTTTAGGTGCAATATGTGGATTGCCCCTAACACAATGAATTATTTTCATTCATTTATTCATTCATTCATTTTCTATACCCACTTATTCCCTAATTCAGAGTTCATGGGGATCTGCTGGAGTCTATCCCAGCCGTCTCTGAAAGGGCGAAAGGCAGGAGGGGGACACAGGAAGAACATGCAAACTCCACCCTGCCTGGGAATCAAACCTTCTTTTTGTGAGGCAACAGTGCTAACCACTTAGCCACTGTGCTAATCTGATTTACTTTCTATTGTCTTATTTTTTTAATTCTTTGAATAAAGAGTTAAGCCCAGGTGTAAATTAAAATTGATACTAGTTAGTAGTTAGTAGTGGTTAACTCCTAATTGGAAGATCAAGGGTTCAATTCCCAACACCACTAATTTGCTCAGTGGTATACAATTTATCTCAGTGAGATAAATTTAAGTCCCCCTGGATAAGGACGTTCTTAACTTTTTTTTTACAGTTTTTCAACAGATCAATACACTTGCCTTAAAGGGGCAGTTTTCAGATTTCCGCCTTTCTGCTTTAAAGTGAACTGCAGTTACTATAAAACCTTTAACAAGCCTGCGTATCTAACATTTCTAATCTATGTTTGACCCCTTACTTGCCTTTTACTGTAATAGGGGTGTGTTTAGACAACTCGATTTTGACTAGAAGTGGAGCCGTTTTAGGGCCAGAAAATAATGCAAATAATAAAAAAACATTAAAGTGATATATTACATGACAGACTTTTATGAAAATAACCCTGAGCTATTTCTAAAAATAGATATCTCACTGTGCAAAAAATATTACGGACTGTCCCTTTAATGCTGAAGAGAACAAACTAAAAATCACCTCGAAGGTTGCGGATAAAGTCCTCGAGAAGCATCTTGCGCTCGGGTTTGATGTTAGGACTGTACATGTCAGTGTTGAGCAGGACGATGGCGAAGGCCAGGATGAAGATGGTGTCGGGGTTGTGGAACTGCTGCACCACATCAGGGTTACACATACAGTATCTCTGACTATAAAGAGAAAGGGGGGAGGGGGGAGGAAGAGAGAGAAAAGAGAGAGATAGAGAGAAAAAGAGAGAAAGAGAAAAATAAACAAAAAAAGACAGAGAGGGAGAGAGAGAGAGAAAAAATTAGTGCATGACAGAATGTAAGACAAAGACTGATGACAGCAGAAAAAAGAAACGAGTGAATGGAAGCGTTCAAGCACTTAGTCTCCTTCATGCCTTGGGCTTTGTGTTTCATAATTTTTTCCATTAGGGCTCTCAGGGAACACACACACACACACGTACACACACACAGACATACACACACAGAGCTAAGCAGCCTCATGCTTGAGTAGTCCCCCTTTTATAATCGTTTATGACCTTTCAATTGCACTCTTTCCAAATTTCTGTTCTTTTAGTGTTAAAGGCTTTTTATAAATTAGGGTCCCTGAACAGAAATTGGACCAGACGAAGGTTCCATTACATCTTACATTACACAAAATGTGGATTTAGTTACCGGCACCACCAAGCTGCCACTGATGGGCCCTTGAGCAAGGCCCTTAACCTTCAACTACTCAGCTGGATATAAATAAAAAAAAAAAAAAGAGATAAAAGTCAGTCACTCTGGATCGGATTACATCTGTACCTTTTGTATCTTAGTTGACTTTCTTTTAACTCGACTACATTTCCTTTTACTATAAAGAATATTCCTTATTTACTACAAAAAAAAAATCTATCGTTCATGAACAGATCGTTAATTTTTAATATGACTTGTATCGTCCCCCTGTGTTGTTTGTATAGGTTGTTTGCACATGACATCTTGCGGGACAGAAGTAATTTCTCTATACAGGAAACGCTAGCAGAAAGCAGAAACTCAAAATGTCGATGTTTTTGTGTTGTTTACGGTTGTTCAAACCGAGAAAAAAAAGGAGCAGAATCATTACAAGCTAATGTACATGTGTGCATTGAACACTTTGTCAAAGTTAAGTTAATGTAACTGTAATGCCGCCATCTAGAGAACACCAGAGGGCGCCCTCGCTCAAAAATTCAGTTCACATTCCGGAGCCCGGCTATATAAGCTAGTAGCAGTGGAAAGGATCGCAGTTGTTCTGTGATCTGTACAGATTGCGACCCACGGTTCGGCTCACACTTGGCCCGCAGACTAATTGCTACTTTTTTTAACTTGCAGTTTTATTTATTTTTTTTTAAGATTGCAAAATAAAAGGCGATTTTACTGCCGGATATTGTTTTTTAAGTATTTTTGTAACTACACTGAGCAGTCGTGTTCGCATGACCTGGGGCATGTTAATCAGTTAACGATGGCTAGCAGAGGAGCAAAAAAGATTGAAAAGCCTCCCGCATTATTTCAATCGCATGTATGGGAGCATAAAGTTGGTAATTAATTTTAGTAGTACTAAAACTATAGCTGCCAAAATTTTATTTTGAAATTATATTTGTCTATCCCCTTTTTTGCCATCTTGAAAAATGATCTGAACCATGATGTGACCCAAACCATGAGCTTTGTGATCCATTGCACCACTATAAGCTAGCGCTAGCCGCTAGCTCACTGCGGATGTTGTTAGCCTGTCTGCATAATAAGCGTTATTCATGTTACTAGTCTTTACGGTTTTTGATTTTTGCCTGTCTTTGTACTGCGATTTACGTCTTTGTGATTTTTTTTTTTTTTTTTTTTCGAGTTGTGTTTCCATCCACCGACTTCAGTGTTTCCATCCACCGACTTCCACCTGTTTTACCGTTTACAATTCTGGTTTTGTTTTAACTGTTTGCTAACGTCAATAAAATGTTTAACCTGCAAGATGGCTCCTGCACAGTCTGGGTCATTACAGTAACTTATCTTTCTGTTTATATAGAATAAGCATTTCTGCACTTTCTGAAGTTAAAAGCGGAGAATCACACTGCGCAGTGACGCCAACTAACATTACAGGGAGAGTGAAACCTGTGTGCTGAACACTGCTGGGCGGCGCTGCATATATTTCTGGCTCATAAGGTGTTTCCTTGCCTGTATACTTCGATTGAAATTGGCTTGCACCACCTAGCTTAAAAGATTTATGCGTGCAGCGTTTTTAAATTTAATCGCATTATTTAGATCAAAGTATTGCGTTTACATGGGGTGATGTTTAATTGCAATATTTCCAAAATCTCATTCTAATTCAGTGGCTGCATGTACAGTAAACACTCTGAATGTCCACTGTGAACAGCACATTACAAATAAATCTAAATCCAACTGAATTAAACCTGAACGCCTCGATGAGTCTCTCCACCTTCTGAGCTTCTCCCTGGACACGCACATGAGCTTGAAACTTCCGGAGAGCTTCATCCAGCTCCAGCATGGAGAAATCCATCTCATCCACCACACAGCTGAGAGACAGACAGACAGACAGACAGTTAAAGAACTGATCAATTTATGTTTTATGTTTTTCGTTATGAATAAAACATGTAAGAAAGTCAGTGACACACAGTACGAGAGAGAACTTTAGACTTGAAGCTGTAGGAATAGAGTGCAGATTGAAAGAAGGAATAAAGAAAAAAAAGGAAAAGTAGGAGAGAAAAAAAAAGAAGGAAGGAGGGAAAAATAGCCAGTCTATGAAATAAAAAAGAATTAATAAAATTAAAAAAAGTTTTGTGAAATAAAAGAAAGAAAGAAAGAAAGAAAAAAAAAGGATAAGCGATAGAATGTAAAGGTGACAAATGAGGACAAAAATTGTCATTTTGCTAATAATAAATAAAAATTAAAATGAAACAATGAAGTTTAAAATAATTAAACTCAGTGTAACTTACTCCAGAACATCTCTGTTGAACTGTCTCTTACTGTTACCCAGAAACTCTCCAATCATCTGCCGACTCAAGCCTTTCCTCTGCAGCAGGAAGTGAGCCACACCGATGGCTGTGTCGGGGATAAAACCTCGCGAAATCAGGAACTGGATCCCTTTGTCTGGGTTTCTGCAGACAGACAGCAGAGTGGGTCAGATGCAGACAGTGTGTGTGTGTGTGTCAGCAGTGTGCTGTAGTCATGCAACTCTTTAAGAACAGCAATAAAGCCTTTGTATGGCATTTCACTGCATTTAACCTGTTGCTATTTTGTCTACAACTTAAAACCAAGTGAACATCAGGACCAGGAAGACACATGTCTCACACACATAAACACAAAAAAAAAAATTGTGGTGAAATAGTGGTTCTTAAACTATTTTGGATAAACGCCCCGCTAAGTCAAGTTAAAACGCTATACTACACCCCCTATACCCCAAACCAGATCCCATGCACACAAACTGGACATTTTTTGTCTTTTAATCAGACCCCCATTGACAGTGACAGTGACACTAATTGCAATATTCTTGAAGATCAAAAAAATGACCAATCTTAGCAGCGGATTAGCTTCATAAAATAGTGAGAACAAACACAATCAGTGCGGGATTAGCATTTTTTGATTTTTGTTTTTAGTCTTAGCTTTCCATAGAGATGATTAACCCCGAATTAGCTCAACAGTAATAATTTTTTTTTAATTTATTTATTGATTTAAAATTAATGGAAAAAATTTTATGCTAATCTAAGACTTTTGAGGCTCAGTATTATTAATAATTTTGATTTTTTTTTAGCTAATAAGACTTTTATTAAATAATAAAGATTATTTTTTACTTGCTAATCGTGCATGTTAAGGTTCATATAGCCGCTGTTTCTAATTGCAGTCTTTTTTTTTATAAATCTGGATAAATTTGAATTACTGGATTAGTTAAAGTTTTGAGTTAGTTTTTATTATCAAAAACATTTCAGGAATCTACTTTTTAATATAGGGTCAGCTGATCTCATAAATCTGGCAACCCTAATTGTAGTAACTGCACATACATCACTGTACATAGAAATGTAATGCAATAATAAAGGAATTCAACACACTAAATAAAAACGTTTGACCTGTTTTTTGGGTAAATATTTTAAATATTAAAGCTGCGTATTGGCAAAAACTCACAATACGATACATATCACAATACATGGGTCACAACACAAAATATCACAATACAAAGTACACTTCAAAAATTTAACAAATAGGTAAAAAATACAACAAATACAAAGTTGGAGACATCCTTATTTTTTCCGGCTTCTTTGCTTTTGATTTGTTTTGTCTAAGACAAATTTCACAGTCCTAAAAGATTTCTAGAATCTTACAATAGTTAACAGATGATGTGAGAATTTTTTTTTCACCGCTCAAATTCTGGCAGTTTTAGAAGATTTCCCACACTTTCCTGCAGTGCAACTCCTTCTATGATGACCAACAAACTGAGATCCAAAGAGAGCACTGAACCTGATGACGCATTTAGCATGAAAACTTCAAACCCCCTCAGAAAAATTTGGAAATGAATTTAATGGCTAGAACAGCAAGCAGAGAAAGATATTGCGGCATTTCATGAGCAAAATCACCGCCAGAGATTGTATTGTTTTGCTGCTAGCTATAGTTTAGCGAGAGAACGCGGGTTACTAAAAAAGTGTCACAGATCGATGATGTAGAGAAAACTCTAGACGTGTCTTTTATTGTGCGCATGGTTTTGACGTGTCTTGAATGTTGTACAGTCTGATATTATAACAAATAAGATCCTACAGTGTGATTATTTTCATACAGTCTGACAAGCAACAATCGCTAAAGACTGTTAAAAATCACAGCAGTTGGCCGGCTTTACACAACAAAGTCTGACTAAAATGCATAAAAGAAATGTTCAGGTGGAGTTTATGTTATTTTCAGTCTACAAATGATGACCCTTCCAAAGCCTATGTTCTACATCCACTTTAAAATAAATAAAGCAGCAACCAAACAACCGTTTTCGAGCATTTTAGAAGAGTCTAATCGAAAGCTTTTTATATCCACCCGGAAGCCAAACAAGTCAGTGTTCACTTTTTATTTCTCAAACACTGAACACCGTGTAGCTTGAAAGCTAGTCGTTAAATCTCTTGAAGTTTAATTGACTTAATTGCAGGGTTTGTTATTGTGTGATTTTAGTTGCTATAAAGCAAAATTTGGCAGGAAAGGCAAAGTGTGAGAGACTGATATCAAGCATTAAATTACCCTCACACCACTGCGACTTTGACCAATAGATTTACCAGCAAAAATGGCATCATACAATGAACATGCATTATTTTCTTTATTAAGTTTCTTCCATGATCAGAAAACTGGAGTTTATATACTTTTACTGTTTTAGCCTTAAGTCTATTAATAGAAGATAAGACGCACAGCAGGCTTATGTAAGCCTCGGCGTGTTTACGGTTTTGCAGCTGGAGGATCATCTGAGCTACAGTCACAGTGTTCTCTAATAACCCTCAGACAGCATATGGACCCTGCTGAGGAACATCTGCTACTCTCAGAATTCAGAGCAGACTCCATGGTGCACAATATCACCACAGAAGATTGCATTAACGGTGTGCTTTACCAGTAGATTGGACGTGTTTCTTCAATCTTCAATGAAAACGGTGGTAGCTCGGTGGGTAAAGTGTTAAATGATTGATCAGAAGTTAAAAGGTGAGTTAAAAGGCAGCTGACACTTCTGGGCTCCTGGGAAAGGCCCTCGACTACTCAGCTGTACAACTGCTTAAAGCAGTTTAAGTTTAATAAAGGAGGAAAGCGTAATGTTAAAGCAGACAAGGACAATTTCAAGCTTCCAAACTTTTTATCTTTAGGGTGACTGTTAGTTATCATCACCCAGTATTATTAAAAAAATAGACTTTCTATTCAAGAAATATATCATTGTACATTTACGGCATTTGGCGGTTGTCCTTATCTAGAGCGACTTACTCTATTTATCTAAGCAAATGGGGGTTATACAATAGTTGGGTACCCAAGTAGGCAATAGGGGGAATTGAACTCCGATCTTCCAATTAGCAGTCCAACACCTTTTAATAAATTTGTTTTTTTAAAATAATTTTTTGAAAGACGTGTTACAATCTGATTTGTAACAAGTATTAGTGACAGAATTTTTTAGCTAATCAAATTTAGATGTTTAGTGTCCAGTCTGTCCTCTGGGTCTAGCAACGTGTCCAGTTCTACCCCCAGCACTTGACGGGATGAAAGTAAAACTCAATGAAACGTAGACGATGGCCACAGTTAACAGCGCCGCTACACCACATCTTGTTGCCGATCTACTAAAAATGGCATTTTCAAGATATACTGTTAAATACAAGAGAAATAATTGACAACGGAAGACTATACCCAAACTGAACTCAATATCAAAGTATAGTGCGCTAGTTCTAGCTCATTTGGTTTTTAAATAGTTGATAGATTTAGAGGGGCTGAACTGACAGACAAGGAGGCTAAAAAGCTCCACAAGCTATAAGCTTATGTTCTGTACATAAATATTATATGTATCTAAATGTATCAGCAAACATTAAAACTTACTACAGACAGACAGAGGGTATAAGTGCCTTTTTTATTTGAGATACAAATCTATTTCACCGACTACACATCTTCTTCCCATGCAGCCAGCCATATTAAATTTTTAATCATGTGACTACTAAAAAAGGCACGATTTCCTGCACGAGAGACTCCCTAGACCGCATCCCACTGGGTTTTCAAAAAGGTAATGAGACTCGTTTCCTTATCATACACACCGGAACTATATCTATTCCTGGCTTATAGACAGAATTCTGTCAATATTTGTGTCTCAGAGTGGAGGTTGAAGTGTCTCTTGACGTCTCTTAACTATTGTGGGAGCCACTGTGGTCAGGTCTCAGCTGTGTGTATTAGTCAGCTATTTATGGAAAGGTTGCCAGGTCACCCAAAGAGATGCTGTTGGTAAATGTATTCAAAAGGTGTGTATAAATAGATTTATCACATGAGTGTAAAGGTAGGTTAAAACTTTATGAGTCTGTGTGTGTATACACACGCCAAGATGTAAGAACAATTAAATAACACACCTATACACAACTGCATAATAGTGACTGATGACTGATGACCTCACTTGGTTGCCATGGCACCCAAACAGATTCTCATGTCAACTAAATCAAAAAATGTGACAAAGCACCCCTGAAGAAGAAAAGGTTAAGGGCCTTAATTAGAGGCCAAAGCTCACAATGCTAGGGCTTGCACCCTTACATCATTTGAGTTACCATTATCCCATATGTTTGTGTGTGTGTGTGTGTGTGTTTGTGTGTTTGTGTTTGTGTGTGTGTCTCGTATAAAGGAAAGAGAGATGTAATCAACCTGTCTGCTTTTGTTTTGAATAACAAATCGCCTGAGTGGGAGGCCCAAGACAAGTGTTAAGCAAACAAATATTAATTTTTTCACATTTTAATTAAAAATAAGCCCACAATATAGTCATTACAGCTAAATAACTGAAACTCAAAGCCGTATAAGAGTGTTTTGCTCCAATACAGAATCGTGCCTATACAGTAGCTATGACTTAAGTTATTCAAGATCTTTTAAAGTAGGTGTATCATACAGGAGATTTGATTTAGCAGTCGTAGGTCGTAAGTGACAATAAGAGAAAAGAAATTTGAGTTATAAAGAGCTGACTGTTTATATGGATGTGGGACCCTAAACGAGATTAAAAATTGGCGTGAGTGGACTGTTCAATGTAAGACATGCCTTTGTTTGTTTCTCTAGTGGACAACATTGGTATTACAACCTTCTCTGAATTTGATTAATATAAATGGCTGAATTATTTAAATGATTATTTTATTACTGATAATAAACTTATAATAAACTCAAATTCACCGATCAATGATGCATTTATAACTTTCTTTATCAGTTGAATTTAACATTAACGTTTTTATTGGTTTAGTATGACTGTTTTCTGTACATACAGTATGATAATAAATTGAATACCAAAATCGATTTCTATATTAGATGTTTTAAAACGTAGTTAATAGATATTATGGATTCTTTTTTCTTCTGAAATACATGAAATATATCAGTGGTCTTTGTTATTTTTTTCTTGAGAGCCACTCTAACTAGACAAAGTCTATGGGAGAGACACTTTTAACCCAAAGTATCAAAAGACACGTGAATGTGGTGAATCTGCAGTTCCCTTATCTGTCCACTTGGTGCGCGACTTAGTTTAACAAGAAATCGATCCATTTATAGTCTGTATATAACACTAGCATGAAATTCTGGAATTAACCATAGCTCCTAAGCTATCATTTTTATAATGCACGTATGAAGTACCAAGTTGTTAGTGTCCTGTTAGTGTTACTACTTTAGGCTATCATGTATATAACATAAGTGATCAGTTGAAAACTGGCAACTTTTGTAGTAAGTCATTGTCAGACGAAATGGCAGAGCAAGTTAAAATATCTATCTTAGTCTATATTTCCATTATATAATGTCGCTGTTTTGGGTATTTTTTTTAGATATTTATTATTAACTGTCATGCAAACCATAAATGAACACTTGCCGAGTTGCAGGACGCCCGCGAGCCACGCAATGATTAACATTAAAAGAAATTAAAACCGGCCTAAAGATGTTTTTTTTTTTACATCTGGTACTCACATGTTAAACAGGTTGAGTCCAATGCGGTACAGACGCTTCCGTGCAACGTCTGTGGAAAGTGTCCCACAGTGCGTGTCTGGGCAGTGTGTGCGCGGTAAAGATACTATCATATTGTCACACGCCGAGTTGGACGTGCTGCTGCTGCTGATTGGCTCGGAGCTGTTTTCCGATGCACTAGTCTGAGTCTTCTCCCAGACCGACTGGGCTGATTCTGCTTTATCACCAGCGGGCTGCTGATCCAGTCCTAGCTCCTCGCTAGGGGGCGGGGCTGGAAACTCAGAGTCAATCAAGCCAGAAGATTCTGTATGACCCCCGCTCTGCAGCCTTGCTTGCGGTTCTATGGCAGTTTTCTTGGAGATGCCGTTGTCTAGGGAAACGGACTCGAGTACAGACGAAGACAGGCGAAAGTTGTGGTTGTCGATTTGTACTGTCACGTCTCTGAAGGCCATCATGAGCTTACTGGCGCTCCGTGGAATGTTTTCTGAACTGGTATTCTGTGTGGCCTTTTGGAGGGGGGTCGAGTCCATCAGCAGACCTTCTGTGGTTGGACCAGGGGGTGTGGTCTCTGAAGACCCCGACTCCTCTACATCACCAACAGAAGTCCAGTTGCTCAAAGCCTCGTCTATGGAACGGGCTAAAGACTGGACCTAAAATAGAACAAATTTACTTATTCCTCAGACAAATCCTAGCGGATGTGAGCTAAAGTTTTTTAATTCCTTACTCACAAAGTTCTAATTAGCAATTAGAGCCCTTTTACTGTTTGACATGCAAAAAAGAAAGACAAATTCTTAACCCCCAATTGCTCAGTTGTATAAAAGATATAAATGTAAGTCGCTCTGGATAAGGGCGTCTGCCAAGTGCCGTATATGTAAACATCTACAAAGGCCTGACGTCCTAGGGTTGCCCTCTGATGGGCTGGTGGTGTACCGCTCCCAGTACCTATCACAATAATATCAGTCAAGCAAAATATGTGCATTATTAGCTTACAGCTGTGTTATCTTTATCAGTGATGCGTAAGATGTGTACTGAAAGCCCATGGTACACCACAGAGTAAATAAAGTAAGTACAGTATATTTAATTTTCCATTTAACAAACTAATTATCTAAATTAAATACAATAACTAATAAACGTATTTAAGGGTATACTTATTCACTCATTGATAGGACTTGTTTACATTTCTGGCATTTGGATGATAATTCTTATCCAACTGAGCATCTAAGGGGCCCCATCAGTGGCATCTCTGTGGGACTGGAAGTTAAAACCACAATCTTCAGAAAAGTAAAGCTTAGAAAGGTGCAGTTTAGATTCTGGGTGCCAGATACCCTGCACAAAGACACGCTATAATAGTTAAAGCTGTACCTGTTCGCTGAAGGTGTCCTCCAGGTTCGTGAGCGTGCCAGTGGCACCTGCGGGCATCGAGTTGGAGTGTGTGAGTGGAATCCCCATTAGAGAACATCCCTCCATCAGCGATCGTTCGGCAGAGAAGCCGTCTCTCTGAACGCGCATTCGGCGCACCGACATGCGTCTCGAAATGCCGCTCTCCAGAACCGAGTTGCGAATCTTCTGGAAGTTCTTGCTGAGCTGGTACTGACGAAATGCCGTCTGGATCTTACAGGCAGCACGGCGGGAGATCAGTGCACCACCGTACTTCTGCTCCAAATCCTCAATCTGCAGAGAAAAAAGACAGAAATAGAGAGCGAGAGAGGTAGAAATGGAGAGAGAAAGAGCGAGAGAGCAGAGAGTTAGAAAGACCGAGAGCAAAGAGAGGGAGAAAGAAAAAGATAGAGTGAGAGCAATAAAGACAGAGAGAGAGAAACAGAGAGAGAGCAGATATTACATATATATATATATATATATATATATATATATATATATATATATATATATATATATATATATATATATATATATAGACAGAGAGAGAGAGAGAGAGAGAGAGAGAGTGATAAAGATAGAATGATGATTTTGTGGCAGCCAACCAACATAAACAGAATACATTCACACTCCTTCACACTGAAAAGGTTGTTTACTTGACTTTTCCCTCTTGTTACCATGGAAACATGCCTTTATTACCAGCAAACTGATTTTAGCAAATACACCCACATACGCCAGCATGTAACCTTTTTCTGTTAAGTTCAATCTTAAAGAGATAAAGAATTAATTTGCATAAAAAAAACCTGAACTGTGTGTGTATGAGTAAGAATATTAAACACACACAACAGTATACTGATTTCTTACTTTTTCTTAGTTTACGTTTATCCGGGTTACACTGTGCGATTTTAATTATCTTTAGCAACTGTTTTCTGTCAGACTGTACGAACATGATTCTCATGTCACATTGTAGGATCTCAGTTCTCATGATGTCAAACTGTAAGACAGTCGAAACTTGTCAACTACGGACGCACACAAGACGACTTGTTTGGAATTTTACGTCTTCATTTACTCTTTACACATTCATTCATTTATATATGCGATAAAGATGCGGTTTCAGGGACTCGCTTCATTATGCAAAGTTGCTGAGGCTATCAAGAACGTGTGTGATTTGCTCTCTGTACTTAGTGTGCAATTATAATTTGGTAAATCACTCGCTAACTGCGCATGTGATTTATTTCATCGCACGTTCATTTAGATTTATTTTGCATCTTAGTAAGTAAGAATCTCAGTGTATTTAAAATAATTAGGCTTTCACATGACGTATGAGGAGCGTACCTGTTGTTGTTTGAGATCAGGAGACAGCTCGTAGTCTGAAGCATGTGAACAGGATGTTGGACTCGACCGAGGAGCGTCCTTCTCGTCTCTTTCTTTCTCTCCTTCGACTGGATGGACTGAACTACTGAGTTGAAAAACACTTTTTATATTATACAACAGACGTTTATGCACTGTCTTTCTAAATTCCTGTCTTATCCTATAGCAGTATTTATAACTAAATACCAACAGCCATTATATTATCATAGGCAGCGAGGATTTCATACTGAAGGAACATTGAATTATGGGACATTTTCAATTAGTGTAAAAAAAATAATTACTGTCCGTCCACAAGTCAGTTTTTAAATAGGTGAGAACACTGTCCATTTTAGTGTGAGGTGTTAGTTTTAATTGCTCATGGATAAACACTTGGGGTGTCTCAAAGAGCAGAAATGTGTTGTAGCCCAGTAGTGAACAACACAACGACATTCAAAAAGGAAACAAGTACGGCTCCTGGCCGGTACATGCTGCTGGTCAGTGGAAACAGGCAATTGCGGGAAGGCGTTTAAGCCGACATTCTTAATGCTTTAATGTCGGGCACAAAGACTGAATTTAAGTAAAAACTAAATATCAGAGTGTATTTTTATTTAAAAATCAACTACACATAGACATTAAGATAACATAACTTACATAGATATTACATCCAGGAAAAAATATATCTTTTTTTAATACCAACACCATAAGTACCCTATTGGACGGGAGCATTTCTGAACTTTTATTTGCCTTTAAAATTTTGTTGTGTTGTGTATCGGGTTGTATAAGTCCTATAGCTGTATTACTTCACAAGGGTCATTTTTAAAGCTGAATTAATCGCATATTAAAAGTTTTTATAGAATCGTAAACAATAGTCTTGCGTGGCCAGACATTCAGACTGACAGCAGACGGTCTGGAAATCTTGACCGCTTTGGTTATGGATAAGGTCCACCTAAGAAGACGTATAACTGACAGGTAACGCAGCCGTTTGGTGCCATGTCATGTTTAGTGGCTTGTAAATGACCCCAAAATAACAGACCGGTATGCATCTGGTAAAACTCATTGTCACCAATGAAACACAACGGCTTATTTCTGAATAAGACGGCTTTGGGTTGTTTCTAGGCGGACACACACGTCCTCCGGAAATCAAAGGACAACTTTAAAACTACTGAAATTTCCAGCTAAGTTTGCCATATGCAGCAGATGTTTAGACCGTACTTATCTAAGGCAACTGACATTTATCTAATGTTTTTGTTCAACATAGAAGTTAAGGTTTAAGGGCCTTGCTCAGGGGCCCAGCAGTGGCAGCTTGGTTGTGTTGGAAATTGAAGCCATTTGAAGCAGTTCAACACTTTACCCACTGAGCTACTACTCGACCCTCGTGGGTTTCTTTTGATCTGTTTATAAATGTGTTCGAGAAAACATTTATGATGCATTTTTCTAAATAATCACCCTGTCTGTAACACTAGTTGAATTTTCAATAATGGCAAGCCCTTGATTTCATTTTACTGAGACACTTTACAGGGCAGAGCTAAATTGCAAGCTGTAAAAATTACACCAGAAGCTGGAAATTTCTGGAAATAAATTAGAAATAAATGCACTAGGAGGCTAGTGATAGAACATGTACAGCTTTAAATGTGGATCTTCTAAAATTCTCCTTTTTAAATAAAAAATGATGTAGAACAAACGAAAGGAAAAGAGTACTAACTGTGTTAGAAATCAAGATGGCGGCTGGAGAGAAAACCTGTCCAAGGGTGACTCTAGAACCTGTTTCTCATCTCAGCCAAAAACTAACAACTATTATACTAGCAAAATTAAAATAAGAGATGCCGGCACCCACATGCCCAGATGTTCAACTCTGGCTTAGGTTCTCTCTGGTCCCCCCCCTTTTTTTTTAAATAACTAAAAAAATACAATATACGTTATTCGGCGCATGTGTAACAATCCTTCATTCGAAGTGTGACGGTTTGTGCTGCATGGTAGCCGGAGGAGGGAGATAATGTCAAGAAAATTAACTTACATATGTCTTACAATGTGTACAAGGTTATAAATGTTAGAGACATGACATGGTCTTCCTTCATTCAGCATTTACATTAACACAAAAACTAATCACGCACACCTGACTTCCATTCACTGATCACCCTAGCCACACTATTTAAGCACGATTTTCACCCAGGCACTTTGTCTGGTCTCTCCTGTGGAAAAAAACTCACTTCAATGCTAACACGTTGGAGCTAAAGTTTCTCCTGCGTTTTTTTTTTATGCTCCTGCAGACTAACTATTTCCTGGTTCCTAGTTCTGGTTCTCTGACTCTTGTGTACCCAAGTCAAGTCTGGTATTTTGTTGTTCGGAATATCCTCTAAGTTAATGCCATTGTTAAAGACTGTCAGTTTGCTAATTACACTGCTTTAAACCTCATCGCTTCAATCTCTGCATTAAGTCTGACTTCTCGTTACAATAGAAGGTATTTTTTAGTATTTTTGGCTATGGTTATGCTTAGTTAAGGCATTTATTGTGTACAGCGTCTACGGAAATTCGCCATCTTAAATCTATCTATTCGTATACACGCTAATAAGTCGTAAGAAGAACAAATTCTCCAGACAGGAGTTGCTAATCATCATCACACTTTGCAAACTGAAGCAATTAAGTTTTTTATTGACTGTCATAAAATGATACATTTTTTTTAAATACAAAGTCTATTACTTTTTTATTCAGCTCACTAACAGTAATACTGGTTGATGATAATAATGAGATGGTGACTAACAGTATCGAGGCCTAAACCGTAGCTCTGTTTCTGACCCATTTCTAAACAAATCCCCTGGGTTTGTTTTAATGAGCAAAAATTTAGAGCAGTTCAGGGACAAAAAAATCCTTTGAATCCTTTTAATTATCATTCTTCAAAATATTTTTTTTCTCTTTGAAGAAGGCAAATGAAAATGCACAAATAATCCATGTGTGCCTTTAATAACTTCATGATTGCTGGGTAGCAATAAAAGTTTTCAAATATTTCTGTAGCTCTATACAATTTCTATAGAGTTTGCATAGAACCTGGGGAGATTTAGCAGATTTTATTAAGACTGACAGGTTTCTAGAGTGTGTTTACACCTGATCAGTCAAATTAAGTAGATTTTCCTTTAAACTTGTAATGAGTGTGTCTCATTTGCTGTACCCCAAATAATGTCTTAAATCCATCGATCACACCGACTCTATTATGCAGCTGTGGAAAAATCTGCCCTTAACAGCGTCTAATTTACTTCGTTAATTTGGTTAAGCCAGTCCAACCCACCACTGCAGAAGTGAAACTAATTTAACTTCATTTACAGACATTTAATCACTACTGAATCAAAGCACATGGTTTCCTGAGAGATAATTAACACTGCTTAATTACACAGTGACGTGCTGCGCGACACGACCGCCATGCTATCGAGAGCTCCACAGAGACAATTCCCAGAAGAAGACTTTTATTCAAAACAGTCATTACAACGTGCGGCAGAGACATTTTAACAATGACTTCATTATCTTTATTATCTTTCTTCGTGGTAGGTTTAGTAGTAGTCTCATCCTCAGATGTCACGCTTACAAACACGCTTGAATGTCCCGGCTGAAAACGTCAGGAGTTTCGATGTCAACTTTTGATGAGTTGAAGCGTAAAGGATTTCCACCAGATGTGTGTCATGTTGTTTAACAGTCCGTCTGGAAACAACCCAAAGCCGTCTGATAAAATAAGTAAACTGTTGTGTTTACGATCGGTCCAATAAGCATTAATAAAGACTGATTAAATGAGGGATTCTTTACAAAGTTTTACTGGTTACACGTTCTCTCACCCCTAAGCGGAACCTCATTGGTAGCTTTGCCTGTCAGTCATACATCCTCCTGTTGTTATATTACTGGTATACTTTAGTGCCAAAAATACCAAGTAAAATATCGACAAGAACGCTTACCTACAAAAACAAAACAGCATGGCCGCATTTGGCCCTTGAGCCTTAAACGAGACACCTGTATTTGTTAAACGAAAACGAATGAAGACTTAAATCAGAACAGTCTCAGACACTATAGGCTGAAGAATCTCCTTTAACAGTCTGTCAGATACAACCAGCGATCCTGTCTATCTAAAGCGACTGCATATTTTAAGCCTGTCCTTTACACTAATGATGTTTGACCCACAGACTGATGATGATATAATGCATCATGGCGTTTCATTAAGTGTAACAAACAAACAAAAACATGAGCTGAAGTAACAATTCCTTTACCAAACAGACATCTCTGTAGGATTCGGTATACGTATGAAAGAACTGGAATGCTAATCATGAGCAGATGTTTGTTTTAAACTTCCTATTCCAGATGTTAGTCTAGAAAGACTATCCAGCAGATTGTGTTATGTGACTGTGGGTATGTGTGTTTTTTAAGCCTCGATAGTATAAGTAAGTTCGGACAGTTGAGGTGAGAAGGTCTGGGGTTCAGTCGGAGTAATAGCGATGATAGTACTAGTTGTAACAGTATTAATAATAGCAGTAGTATTATAATTAGTAGTATTAACAAAAATAATAATAATACTAGTAACAATAGGAGTATCAGCAGCAGAAGTAGTAGCAGCAATAATACTAGTAATAGTAGCAGTAGCAGTTAGGTAGAAGTAGTGCCATTAGCAACAGTAGCAGTAGTGGTAGCAGTACTAGTAATGACAGTAGAAATACTTGTAGTAACAGTAGAAGAAGTAATAGCAGTAATAATAATAATAGTAATAACAGTAACTGCAGTAGTAGTCAGAACAGTAGCAGCAGTAGAAGCAGTAGCAGCATTAATAATACTAGTAACAATAGCAGCAGCGGTAGTAGTAGCATAGTAATAATACTAGAAATAGTAGTAATAATAGTAGTAGCAGTGAGGTAGAAGTAGTACCATTATCAGAAGTAGTAGTAGCAGTAGTAGCAGTAATAATAAAAGTAATACTAGCATTATTAGTAGTAGTAATAGTAGTGGCAGTGAGACAGTAGTAGTAATGGTATTATATTTACTAGTATTAATAACAATAATAATACTACTAGTAACAGTAGCAGTAGCAGCAGTATTTGTAGCAGTAAAAATACTAGTAATAAAAGCAGTAGTAGCAGTGCTGTAAAAGTAGTGCCATTAGCAATAGTAGCAGTAGTGGTAGAAAGAGTCACTGCAGTAGTAGTAATAGCAGTAAGGTTAAATGAGTTGCGATAATAGCAGTAATAACACTAGTAATTGGTAAAACACTTTTAAAAAGACTTTTCACCAGATTGTGTCACATGACATGTGGAAATGTGTGTTCATTGGGCCTCGATAGTATTAGGAAGATCAGAAACTTATGTTAAGGTGAGGAAGTCTGGGGTTCAGTTGGGGTTCCAGTTCTTCCACTTTAACCAGAACCCAGCATGGCTTCATGGAGTTTAGGGATTTTGTGCACAGGGACATTGTCATGCTGGAACAGGGTTTGAGTCCATTGAAGGAATAATATAATGACATTCCTGGTGGTCTCATAGGTATGAAAGTTCATCTGGGTTTTTTTTTTCAACAAAACAGCTCGAAGAACCTCCCAACACACCACTTTTCCTTAGCGGAAAGACTTTTATCGCAATAAAGCACGTTCGGCTGACTGGGTACTTTGTCAGCACAACAGTCAGTAAGTACTTTAATACCTGAAACACACACACACTTTCTCTCTCACACACACACACACACACACACAGACAATGCACTGCTTTTAAAATACTGTACAGAACTCGCAAGCTATATTCATAAATTCTACACCACACCACTATTTTTAAGGAAATTAAAGGATTTTTTTCAGAATTTGGCTGCTTCATTCAACATACTTGTTTTTTAGAGACGCAATGCTGGGATCAAGATGAAAGGGGTTATTAGATAAAAGCTAAGTGCACGACTCCTGCTATGGTTTTTAAAGCCGCTCGTGATCAGGGTGGTAACCAGGTCCAGAATTTTAGCAAGGTCTGATCTGATAGCTAAATCATTTGTTATTGTTCTGGATTGTGTTACATATTTCATAATGATGTGTCCTAAAGTAATAAAACAACAAATAGTAATAAACTTTATAATGAATAGTATATGATATTAGTAACAATAACATTTTTTAATTATAGTAGCTTAGTTTTTCATTGGAACTTCATTGACTTAAAACCTGTTTCAGCATGACAATGTTCCAGTGAATCTCCATGAAGACATGCTGTGTTCTGATTGGAGTGGAAAAACTGGAGTTACCTACCAACCTGACTCTGACTCAACCCCTTTAAACTGAACACCTTTGAGATGAACTGGAACTCTTGACTTTTTCCACCAAGATCACTGCCTGACCAGACTATCCATTTATTTATCCATCCTTTCATTCATTGTCTATACCCACTTATTTTTAACAGGGATCTATCATAGCTGTCATCGGCAAAAGGCAGGGGTCACCCTTGACAGGGCACCAGTCAATCGCATGGGCAAATACAGACGAACAACACACTCACACTAACTTCTATGGGACATTTAAAATAACCATTCATGTAGAGAACATGTAGATGCCACACAGAAAGACTGCTGCAGGGGATACGAACTTGGAATGTTCTTGCTGTGAGGACACTGTACTAATAAAAACGAATATAAATCCCCAGAGCCACTTATTAAAACTTATTATTAAAAAGTTTTTGGCCAAAAAACTCAACTCAAAGTGTCTCTTTGTCTGCTCTGAGGACATGGTCCCTATCATCAAAACACACCAACAAGACAGCAAGACATTCGGAAACTAACAAGGTTCAACCTTCTTTTTGTGTCACACCATGTTGGGTTCTAGAACAATTTGAAAAGTTTAAAAGAAGTGTGCACATCTGGTTCACAGCTGTTATTGGGTGAAACACAGGGGTGCAGCCCATGTATCCCACTTATTAATAAATTGCTTGGAGCAGTTACATAGCAGTGTGGACAATTGTTTGTTGGGTTCCAGAACCACAGCATTACAGATGCCATACCTGCTGTTATAAAGGTGTTATTATTGAGAAGTGGTAGCTCACTGGTTAAAGTGACTGCTGATCATTTCAAAATTTAATTTTCAGCACCACCATTCTGACACTACTGGCAACTTCGCAAGGCAATTAGCCCTTTAACTGTTCGGTTGAATAAAAATAATGTGAAGGTAAATCGCTCTGAAAAAGAATGTTCGCTAATGTCGTAAATGTCAATAATATTCTAAATTCACATCTTAACACTGGCTACCAGGTTCAGTTTACATTTACATTTCCGGCATATTGGCAGACACCCTCATCCAGAGCGATCTATATTTATTTCATTACAACTGAGCAATTGGAATGGCCTTGCCCAGGGGGCCTAGCAATGGTAATTTACTGGTGCTGGAAATCAAACCCTGATCTTCCAATTAGCAGTCCAACACCTTAATCACTGCACTACCACTTCCATATGTTAGAAGAAAGTTTGGGTATCCGAAAAAAAACAAAGTAGTTGAAGTAAAAGTGTTAATTAAATAAGAAGAAAATTGTGTGGTCTGGTGTCTGGTTTCAACAACATTGCTAAAATGTTTTAAAGGCATTATTGAGAAACAATTCAGCAATTTTTTAGAACATTGGGCCGGAAATTGTTAAGATAATGTTGTAATAAAGTTTTATAGTATTATTCCAGCAGAATTGGTGTGTGAGAATGTTCGAGGAAAAAACACTTTCTTTCCCCCTATTCAACATATCCACCTTTTTCCTGAAGAGTCTTTTTTTTTTAGCAACCTTTCGTAGAATTTTTTCACCTAGATAAACACAAACACAATCTCTCGCCCTCTCTCTTTTCCGATGAACTCTCTAGGGTAAAGCTTACAAGCCTGCACAATTCCCTTTTGCCTTTGCCATGTCAGATTATATTCTACTCACAGACTGCCTAAGATAACTCTCATCTTTTCTCCTAAATTGAATTTCAAAGGAAAGAATCATGTTTCAGCATCAGCGATGAGGAGAGGACTCGGTGGAACGGGAGGATGGGTTTTGGTTCTGTGGATAGTATAGTTAATGCAGACTGTCCACGAACCCTTGCAACACACAGTATCTGAATGACTTCAGAAATTAAAAAGTCAGAACTACTTTATTTTTATGCCTTCATGTTCATCCTTTTTATTTAACTAGAGTTTTTAGCTGCTAGAGTGAAAATTGTGAGCTGGATAGTCAACAAGCAGACATGTATGTGAATCAATTGAAAGCAAATTAGCACAAATTGACTAGCACTCAATGGTACAATAGGACTTCTTGGACTTCTTGTAGCTTGATAGGACCTCCCACCCTAGCTGTCCAAAGCCGTGGCTACTGAACGCATCAACTTGACTAGACTAGACGACCAGGGACGACATTGTATGCACTGATTATGTCTTCTGTCTGCATAAACAGTTATGCATGCACACAGGTAGAAAAGCCTATCATAATATTCGGACCGAACCTTTTGATTGGACAAACATTTCTTGGCCCTACGTCTTCCAGAATATATAAATACATATAACATACAAAAAATATTTCTAAAGACAATTAGTTAATGTCCCTTTAATTTTTTTTAAGTTGATGTAATCTAAGAAACCAGTTTTACTGTACATTTATGACATTTGGAATATTCAGAGTAACTTACATTTCTTTTTTTTCTAATGACACTCAACAGCTGAGAGTTTTGCTCAGAGCCCAGCAGTGGCTAAATGTCAGTGCTGGAATTCAAATCTTAACCACCAAGCTACCACATTTCACATTGATCTATTTATTGATAGAAGCACTTTTGTATGTCTTCTGTCAGTCTGTAGTAGTAAAGATAAAGTGTTTAGTACAAACAAACGTAATGCAACGAGTCAAACTTATGTTTTGTGTTACGTCCTTACCTTGAACAGCTAATGGGATCGCTTTCGGACGCTTCCGGGGCAGGGCAGCAGAACTGGTGCAGGACCGTCTGGCTTCTGTAAAAGGAAAGTGAACATTTTTAATAAACATCAAGACATATCGACTTTTGTACTATACTGATTTTTACTGATTTTACTGATAATGGCTCAATGGTTAGGGTGTTGGACTGATACCTGGAAGACTGGGGTTCGATATCCAGCACCAACAAGTTGCCACCCCTAACTTAACCCCCAATGGCCCAGTAGTATAAACAAGATTAATGTAAGACGCTCTGGATAAAAGGCATCTGCCAAATGCCATAAGTGTAAATGTAATAACTAAAAATACACTGTATACCGAATATCTCACAAATGGAGTCAATCCACCAGGACGTGTTTCTGCGTTTCTGCACTAAACCTTTGAGTTTCGTCTGTTTAGTGCTGCTAAATTTTCATCCATAAATAATCATGTACTGACCTCAAAACGTTGTCTGGCTGAAAAAACAGCTTTTTAAACAGAAAGACAGAGTGCTTAGTAAATATTTAATATGGGAACAGCACACATCAGTATTCAGGCGCAGTATTCAGAATGGATTACCAATCAGCAGGAATTATTCTATCACCAGGAGTCTGATATATGAGCAAGGACGCTGTTGGCTTTTAGTGTAAGATGTTTGTTTTCTGTTTTCATTATCATCATCATCATCATCATAATGATAATACTAATAATAGGTGGGAAGGGTTGGCTCAATGGTTAAGGTGTTGCCCTGGTGACTGGATGATCATACGTTTGGTTCCCAGCACCACTATTCTGCCACTGTTGGGCCCCTAGAAAAGGCCCCTAAACCCTTACCTGCTTGATTGAACTAATCTGATGAAATGTTGCTCTGGATAAGAGTCTGCTAAATATTAAAAATGTAAAGATAATAATGTTTTACTTCAAAATAACCATTTTTATAAAGCTAAGTTACATAACAACAGAATTACAGCGACTGTTTCTCTCACACAGAAATCTTATTATTCACAATTTCTAGTAATTAAGACCTGAAGCTAGTGTTCTGCTTGGAAATAGCCACACAAACACTGAGCACTTCCTTTCCTTGGGGAAATGTTAATATGCACACACACACACACTAGAGTGGATTAGGAGGCAGCTGGCAGATCAACTCTACATCCTCTATGGGAATTTGAGTTTAATGCTTTACTTAATGCCCTGTATGCTGCAAACTGTGTGTGTGTGTGTGTGTGTGTGTATGTTCTATGTTTATATTTTTGTTTATATGCCTGTAAGTGCACTTAACTATACCCAAGCTCTACTATAGAATGGACATTTTATTTACTGGATCTTCAAAATAACAACAGCTTTAGCTTCCAATCTTTTTATCTGGCAACCCCTTTTTCTTTCTACTGCAACAAAGCCGTCTGTCTTTATATTCTGTATAGCAGCTCAAAATAATGTACTTTCCATCACTGTAGCTGTGAGTTAAAGCATGATTACACTAGACTAGAAAGAAAATGTAATAATAAAAAAATATAATATTTTGCAAATTATTAGCACAATAAAACCCTTTACTATTTTACTGTTAGTCATATTATTATTTATTTTAAAAATGAAAAAAATGTACTGTAATATAAAACTTTATTTCGTTTATATCTTTGTGTGGGACGCCAGAAAAACACGTGTGTGTGAAAGTCATGAGCTCTTATTGGTTCGGTTCAAATTCCCTTACATTTTTGCACTCCAAACTCTCCCACTTTTGCGGTTAGCGAATTGATATTGTTATAATTTTGGCCTTATATAACAGGTCCATTGCAATGCCTTTTGTTGTTTTCCCTATGGCTCCCTCTACTGGACAACATTATTACTGTATTACAGCCTTTATCTCTAAATCCGATTGATATAAATGATTATCTTGATTACTTAATTTCTCATAATAAGACCAGATTAATACTTAAATTCACTAATTCATAAATTTATCGCATTCTTTATCAGTTGACTTTAACATTAACATTGTGATATTCCAGCTAGCAGTAAAATTACATCATCATTGGTTATTTAAAGTCCTGCATTACAGGTTGATTTTTTCATTTTGTTTTCGCCTACAAAATGTTTCAGAAGCAGCCGCAACTATTAAGCGACATAAAACGGTTTGAGGTGCTGCAGGAATTTTATGGAGCCTTTAATGAACACCAAGGGAAGCTACTCTATATAAGAAATAAAACACTTCAGGGTGCTGAAAGTAACTCCAGTAACAGTGCACTCTCCTATCATTGATCATTTTCCTACAACACTGGTTTATTCCATATACATCTCCCATTTCTGGTTTCCAATAAATCAATAGGTTGACTTGAGAACATTACACTCTATTACCCACTCTCTTACTCAATCTCTCACTCACTCTTTTTCTCACTCTCTCATTCTCTAATCTTCTCACTCCCTCACTTACTCACACACTCACTCACTCTTTCAGTCACTAACTCTCTCACTCACTCACTCACTCACTCACTCACTTTTTTACTCTTTCACTCCCTACCTTATTCACCCACTCTCTTACTCACTCACTCACCCACTCTCTCTCACTCACTCTCTCACTTATTCTCTTACTTTCCCACTCACTTACTCACTCTTACTCACTCACTCACTCACTCACTTACTCACTCATCTCACTCCTGGGGAAGTGAGTGAGTTTATATCTGTTTGGCATGTAGTGGCAACTCTGGGGAGGTGGTAGTCTAGTGGTTAAGGTATTGGCCTGATAATTGAAAGATCCGAGATTGATTCCCAGTGCTACCAAGTTACCACTTGGTAGTAACTTATTGGTGGTCCTCAACCACCAATTGTTCAGTTGTATAAATGAGATAAATGTAATTCGCTCTGGAAAAGGGCGTCTGCCAAATGCTGCAAATGTAAATGTAAATGTTACGCTGTTGGACTGCTGATCAGAAGATTAAGAGAAAAAAATGTAGTTGCTTGGTAGGCTATATAGGTGGTTGCCAGATATCAGAAATGTAAATGTGCATATGCGTATGTGTATCTTAATATATGCTGTCTATTTGTGTGTTGCTTATATTCAGGCCAAAAGAATGAGTCTATAGTGTAAACAGCTTTTGTTGCTTGTTATTGATTTTTCACTAACAGGTTGAAAGGGTGATGTAAGTCCTCAGATTTCTCTCTGACTTGTTTAGGAGTCTCTGGAACACAATGATGTGGAAATCTGTGCATTAGATTTGATGTACTGCTTATTATTATTATAGTTTGTAATATAGGTTATGGGCATGTTGTTTTATTGTATTAATTCATTAAGGCTTTACTCTGATGACCCTTGTGCCTTTCCATTATGGCTATACAGTGAATTGCGCAGATGAAAAGCTTTAGTATAATATATTTATTATAACACTGCTCATAATATGCTACAGTAAACCTACGACGTTGTTATGTAACGCCGTGGCGTCATTTTGCACTTCAGATCTTATTGCATAAAGGCTGATTGACATGACTTACTCGGAATTCCGTGGACCGGTCCGACAAATCTGTGGCACCAGGGACCGGCAGCGCGTGTCCGTGTCCGCGTCCTCGGTTGATGAATCCATGCTTGCGTTGCTGGGCACGGCAGGTACGAGCTGCATGTCTTGTGGTGAGTGGCGCTCGGTTTGAGGAGGAGGCGTCCCATCCCTGTTGACCAAAGCGGTGGAGGTGCGATGGTGCGAAAGTGGCCGCGGGGGATGCCGGTGTGTGGCCTCGTGGAGCCGCAGGTTTTCTCCAGCCAGCTCTTTTAACTTGCGCTCGAGCGTGTCAATACGACGCCGTTGGGTCTGAATGAGGCCCTGCTGGTTCTGCACGATGGTCGTCAGCTCCTTCAGGTAGAGCACCGCCTGGAGAGGGTTCTCCAACAGGCTCGACATGCTGCTGGGCGGAGAGGCGCGCACAGGCGACAGAACGGAATCTGGTTGTGCGCGCAACTGGACAGAGTGAGAGAGAGAAAGAAATTACGAGAGAGAGAGAGAGAAAAAAGAGAGAGAGAGTGAGAGAGAGAAACTCCCGCCTCCGGATGGGCGAGATGGTGCTGATGCGAGGACGTCAAAACATAAGCACTCGAGGGGGCGGAGTTTTAGTAGTGACGCATGACGCACGTATAGGGCGCTTAGAAAGGGTTAGATCTGTGATCATAAAATTCTTCTTGAACTGACAGTCTGCCGTTTCCTCACATCACTGAATTCATCACTATATGAAACGAATTATTCTCTTTTTTGTCCCAAGGAAAAAAACACAGACATACAGTACATATGGAGTTTGTAAAGAAAGTTTTAGAATATAAAAGCATGGCATAAAGGGATATAAACCCACATATATATAGAATACTTAACCATGACCACACGGCCATTCTTTAAGTACAGGTGACCATAAGGTGGACACGATTTTGCCATATAGGCTGTGAAGCTGGACATCCTTTGTTGGACATCCTGGATCAACATTTTAATCAACCATTCATAACACATCTGATGTCATCAGTGTGTACTGACCAAACCCGCCTTAATCCATCTTTGAATCTTTCCCTACTTGTAAATGTAATCTTATAAATGTATTTATTAAATAAAAATCACCTAAATGACATATGTAATACATCACATGCTGTACTGAACAATTGCAGACAACATGTATGTGCAGTTTAGCTCATGTGTGAGAAAATGTATTTAGGTGTGTATCCATAAATAAAAAGTAAATTCACCCCCTCCCCCAATGTACTTTTATACAAATCTGGCTTGTTATTGTGAAATTTGGAAAGGTTGTGATGTAATAAAATAATTTTAAACCCTGTTTTATAGTAAGAATGTTGCTCTATTGCGGTTCTACAGATTCACGGTGAATTTTACATTTTACATTTAATTGTTAATGAGTGATTCTAAGATTCAAGTTCGTTAATGTTTATTTTAATATAGTTGGTCCCAAAAATGGATTGACGGTTATGATTGGTTGATTAAAATGCTGATTTAGGATCAGAATCACATCCTACTTAGGGAAAATCATGTGCATCGGGATGGTAATTATTCTTTAGTTGTCAAAAAGGCTATGATCAGTTAAAAAACCTCTTTTTTATTATTATTATTATTATTTTATTTTTTTTTAGATTTTTTAACTCAAAATGTAAAATAGGTTTTTATTAATAATACTAATAAGAAATCACTATCAGAAGTACAATTGTTATAAGATTCTAGAAATACATTTTCGATAGGATATAATAAATTTAAACAAATTTTAAATAAAGCTTTTGTCGAAATAAAGTTAATATAGTTTGTTAAACAATAACGAATCTGTCGTCGCGAATCATCCGGCAGTTATTTTCTTCTGTCATGTGACAATAAGACGCGGAAGTGTGATGGAAGCCCTGTGCAGCTTCTACATTCTCTAACGCAGGACAAGAAAGTCTTGTTTTAAAGTTTAAATTTTGCTTTTTTTTTTTAAATCGGCAGGTAAGTTTTTTCCAACATGTTTTATTTGGTAAATAATTGTAGCGTTTGTATTAAAGAAGTAATGGCGTTCGGTTAGGTTTAGCTGAGTTAGCACGGTTGTCAAGCACATTTTAATACATGAATACATTTTAATAAATCCATTAATACAAAGTTAGTAAGATATGTGTGATAATGCTCGTTTCCGGGTTAGTGTAGATCTGTTGTGACGTAATTCTAGGAGAGGCGTCGTCATTGTCGTCATTGTTGTTGTTGTTGTTGATGATAAAGTTAAACAAATTGTTATAATACCTTTTTTTTTTTAACAAATATCACATTTTTTTATCAATTACTTAGAAATACACAAGCTGAGTTTTATTCTAAACGAAAGAGAAAATTATAAGTACAAATAATTTTTTTCATCTCTAATTTTAGGAGCATCTTTAATATAATTGACATTTAAATTTGTCTCATGTTTAACATGTGATGTTCAACAGCTGCGAGGAAAACCATTGCCATTGTCATTTCTCACTTAAATTCAATTAATTTGTGTTCGTTAGAAATGTCGTTTCTGATGATATGATGGGGAGGAGAATGATGAGGATTAATATAAGGATGAGTGTGATGACAGGCGATGATAAGGTGGAGTTGTGTTGTGTGTAATGGTGTTTGTGATGAGGATGGCAAGGTGGAGAAGGTGTGTGATGAAGATGATGTGTGTGATGGGGGATAAGGTAGTGGGCAATAGTGTGTATATAATGAATAATGATGGGGATGATGATTAGGTTGTGTGTAATGATGTGTGATGAGGATGGTGATGTGGAGAATGATGTGTGTAATGAAGATGAGGATGATGTGTGATGAGGAGGATGAGGTAGTGACGATAGTGTGTGGATAATGATGAGAGGGAGGATGATTAGGATGTGTGTGATGAAGATAAAAATGATGTGTGTGATGAAGATAAAAATGATGTGTGTGATGAGAAGGATGAGGTAGTGGACGATGGTGTGTATATAATGGATAATGATGAGAGGAAGGATGATGATTAGGTTGTGTCTAATAATGTGTGTGATGAGGATAGTGAGGTGGAGAATGATCTGTGATGAGGAAGATGTGTGTGATGAGGATGATGAGGTAGTGGTTGATAGTGTATATAATGTATAATGGTGAGAGGGAGGATGATGATTAAGTTGTGTGATAAAGATGGTGATGTAAAGAACGAGTGTGTGATGAAGATGATGTGGACATGGTTGTGGTATATATGGATCTGATGTAATGTGTATGAGAGTGAGTGATGATATGATGAGGAAGATGTGTGTGATGAGGATGATGAGGTAGTGGTTGATAGTGTATATATGTCTATGATATGTATGTGATGATGATAAGGATGAGACCTGTGTGATGAAGATGATGTATGATAGTAGCGAATGCTGCGGTTGCTGACAATAGTGAAGATAATAATGATGAAGATGATGATGTGTATATGTGTGTGTAGGATGACTCAGAAGCACCACCTCGAGGGTCAGGTCTATTCTGTGCCACTGATCCAGCAGGATCTGAGGAGGGAGGAGGCCGTGCAGCAAATTGCTGATGCTTTGCAGTATCTGGAAAGTATCTCCACAGATATCTTCAGCAGGTAATTAACTGTTACTGCAGAGTGAAACTCAAACGCCTGAGAGCGCTGATCATGTGACATGGAAGAGTTGCTGTAGTTTTAAGATTAGTGATCTCCATCAGTGTAAAAGCAAGAAAGAGGAGTGAGTGTGTTAATACCAGATTTATTATCATTGATATGATTAATTTCTTACACACACCCATCCATCTATCCATCCATCTATCCATAAACTCAAACATCTTCCCTTTCTATTGCACCATACAATTAAAGTCTGTCTGTCTGACGGGAAGTGTCTGTGAACAGCAGTTTTTTAGTCTTGCCACAGATGCTCAATGAGATTTAGGTCTGGACTTTAACTGGGCCAATCTAACACATGAATAGGCTTTGATCCAAATCATTCCATTGTAGCTCTGGATGTATTTTTAGAGTCATTGTCCTTCTGGAAGGTAAATCTCCTTCCCAGTCTCAAGTCTTTAGCGGCCTCCAACAGGTTTTCTTTCAGGATTGCCCTGTATTTAGCGCCATCTTTTTTATTATCAACTCTGACCAGCTTCCCTGTCCTTGCTGAAGAAAAGCATCCCCACAGCATGATGCTGCAACCAATGTGGTGCAGTGGGTTCAGGGTGATGAGCAGTGTGACTTTTGCACCACACATAACGCTTTGCATTTAGGCCAAAAAGTTTAACTTTGGTCTCATCTGACCAGAGCACCTTTTTCCACATGTTTGCTGTGTCCCCTACATGACAAACTGCAAACAGGACGTCTTATTTATTTCTTCCATAAAGGCCAGATTTGTGGAGTACACAAGATTGGAGTAGATTCTTCCACCTGAGCTGTGGATTAAACATGGGCCTCCTGGCTGCTTCTTTGACCAGTCCTCTCCTTGCTCTGTCTGTCAGTTTTGGTGGACGGCCATGTCTTTGTAGGTTTGCAGTTGTGGCATACTTTTTCCATTTTTGGATGATGGATAAAACAGTGCTCCTTAAGATGTTTAAAGCTTGGGATATTTTTTTTTTATAACCTAACCCTGCTTTAAACTTTTCCACAACTTTATCCCTGACCTGTCTGGTGATTTCCTTTGTGTCTTCATGATGCTGTTTGTTCACTAATGTTCTCTAACAAACCACCGAGGTCTTCACAGAGCAGGTGTATTTATACTGAGACTAAATTACACACAGGTGGACTCTATTAACTAATAAGGTGACTTCTGAAAGCAGTTGATTGCACTGGATTTTATTTGGAGGTACAGGGGGGGCTAAATACAATTACGCACCACACTTTAGATTTTTATTTGCTTCAGATGTTAAAAACCGTATATATCATTTTCTTTCCACTTCACAATTATGTTCTACTTTGTGTTGGTCTGTTACATTAAAATGTCAATAAAATACATTCAAGTTTGGGGTTGTAAAGTGACAAAATGTGAAAAAGTTCAAGGGGTATGAGGACTTTCTCAAGGCAATCTGTCTGTCTGTCTGTCTGTCTGTTTGTTTATCTATTTCTGTCTATCTAATCAGTTGGCAGTAACTTTCTCTTTTGACCGTTTCATGTGTTTTATATATATATATATATATATATATATATATATATATATATATATATATATATATATATATATTTTTTTTTTTTTGCTATTTATTTAAACCAATTTTTTGTTTCCCAAATTGATTTTAAAGCTGTAACAAAACCTTTTATTTATTTTTCTCTTTTATTTTAACAGGAAATGAAAGTACACCAGTTCAGTTAATAGTGAAACTCTTGGCATTGAAAGAACAGCATTTCAGTCAATCAGTTAAAAAATGTCAAATTTATAATGGTGGATATGAAAACCAAATGTTTTAACATATAACTAACTGCCCCAGTCAAACTGCCCCAGTCAGACTGCACGAGAAGCTTTATTATTATTATTATTATGTGCACAAACCATATGGAAATTTTAGTCATTAATTATTTTCTCTTTCCTCTCATCCCAGCATGTGCTAATGAGAGATATATTTAACCTGCACGTGATCGCTGACGTGTGTTTACTAATGGGTTAAAAAAAAAGATGGTTGAAATTAAATCGTTCCCGTCTTTTTAAAATAAGAGATATATATTTTGAAATAAATTAATAGAACTAGAGCAAAAAAAGGAAAAGGTGTGTGATAAGTAAGTGAAAGATTTGTTGTGTGTCTTTGTGTGTCTGTAGGTCTTTCTAAGTGCTTAGATATTTTAACATCAGCTGTAGAAATAGAAAAACCAGCCGTAAGTTACCATGACAACATGGTGGAGGAGAGACAGTTTGGTGTGTATGTGTGTGTGTGTGAGTGAAGACAACTGCTGGTTTTCTGGGTCAGCTCCATTAGGATGCACTCTTCTTTTTCTCTCTTAATTTCAGCTTATTACCCTTTTCACCAGGCAGCAGAGTGTACTTAAGGTGTGTGTGTGTGTGTGTGTACATGCACAGGCTTTGCTGTACCTGTATATGTGTTTTGTATATTATGGGATGGAGAATACATTATAGCATCATTATGGTCTCTCTCTCTCTCTCTCTCGCTCCATCTATCTATGTATCTATTTATCTCTTTCTTTCACTCACACACACACACACACTCGGGTAATTGAGTGTATTGTTTCTGCAGGGTGTCTCAGAGGGTGGAGACGAACCGCTCTCACCTTCAGGCCGTCACAGACCGCATTAAACTGGCTCAAGCACGAGTCCACAAGATTAAAGGAAGCAAGAAAGCCACCAAGGTGATTTTACACACACACACACACACACACACACTTGCTTAATACCTGCTTAATTCTATCCCCTGATTAGCCAGGAAGTGTGTATGTATTAGGTTTAGTAGTTTAATCGCAGCTCTGGCAGGAAATTTGTCTGTAATATTAATCACACGTTGAAAATCAACATCTTAAATAATCACTGACACATACAGCACAGGGAAATCAATGCAGGCTTAGAAAGCTGGTGTCACAGTGCGAGACGTGACCCCCTAATTTACATTTCTGGCATTTAGCGGACTCTCTTATCCAAATTCATCTCATTTTTTTTTCATCCATATGAGCAGCTGAGAGTTAAGGGGCCTCACTCAAGGGCTGCTCGGTGGTGCTGGGAATTGAACCAATAATCTTCTGATCAGCAGGTTCAAATCTCTAATCTTTTAACCAACAGTCCAAATCGGAAACAGCTTAAGCCTTTATATTAATGATTAGGTTTGCGTTTCCATAGTAACACAGGGGAATTTTTTATCCCTAGAGGAATAAAATGGTTCCAGTGTAAATGATATAAAGCAGTTTCAGACTAGACTATCAAATTAATTTCTGGCGTTTATCAATCACCTTTATCCAAAATGACTTACATTAATTCTATTTTAAATCACCTGAGCAATTGAGGGTTAAAGGCCTTGCTCAGGGACCCGGCAGTGGCAGTGCTGGAAATTAAACATACTGTCTTCCGATTAGCAGTCGAACACCAAATCGACACTTTTCATGTGGACTGCATGGTATATTGGTATTTTCATTAAACGTTTGCGATAAATAAGCAATTTAGTATTTCAAATAATATCGTATGGCCAAAGTTTGAGGTCGATGCGGATAGTAAAATATTTGGCACATTGATGTTAGCCGCAGTATTTTTATAGCGAGCTAATATTGAGAATCCAGACGAACCCGCAGCTGTAGACGATTTTAGTGCCAAAACCAAGACGCACCTGAAAAATTTGCCAGTATTTCAGTTTTAAAACAGACAAACACATGCAGACTCAAGTTCTATGTACAGCATGGAAATCTCGAGTAGCCACATACTACAAATCTTTACAGTCACCAAAAATCCAAGCACAATCAGTCTCCGTTACACTCGGCAGAAAGATCGACAAACAGAAACATATGTTGGTTATATAACATTTTAAAATATTGTATCGCATATAACATTATTTATATTTATCATTATTTATAATGGGTAGACATGTTACTTCATTATTATCGCAGGTTTAAAATAGAAGTCTTGAATAGTCACATATATTACGGCACCGGGAAAATCTGTTTTTCTCATTACCCCGGCTTGGAAAGTTGATGTCCCACTGCAGGGTCAGCCATTATAGTGTCCCCCTGGAGCAGGAAGAAGGTTAAGGGCCCAAAAGTGTTAGCTTTGTGTTGCTGAGGGATTTTTTCGTATCGATACATATTTAATGTAATAACTTTAAAATATTAAAATTAAAATATCGATAAACTATTGTGAGAAAAAAAATATTGCGATAGGAGGCTGTATCGATATTTTCCCACAGTCCTATTGAAAACAATTAAGGTTTGTGTGTGTGTGTGTTTAGGTGTTTTCCAGTGCGAAATACCCTGCTCCTGAGAAACTCCAGGATTATTCCTCCATATTCGTGGGTGCTACAGATCCAGCATCTCAGAAACGTCCTCGCCACAAAATTCAGAGCAAGCTCCGCCCCCTGGATGACAAGGTCTTACAGGTGAGAGAGGTTTTTTTTTTTTTTTTTTTTTACCAGACACAGTCACTCTTTTGTGAATTTCACTCTGTGGGTCTGTTTATTACATATTTGACTTTAGTTCCACGTCTTTGCTAAATGTTTGGATTGATTTTATATGCAAACATTTTATCCTAGAGTTGGAAAATTGGTAGAATTGCTCATATTTTTGGGTGGCTGAAAAGGATTATCTGCATTTACAGTATTTTTTTATAGTAATATTTGCATCGCAATACAAATTTTTGCCTCAAGAACTTGTTTACCTCCTGAACGAATCGATTTCAGATTCAGAGGTTGGGATGTGGTTTTGATAATGAAATCAGTTCTTCATGCCTATATTCTTGTGTGTGACAGGAGAAGTTGTCATACTTTTCCGTGTGTGTGAACACTAAAAAATGCTCGGAGAACGAGACTGAGGAAGGGCTGGGGAGTCTGCCGAGAAACATCAGCTCAGTCAGCTCTCTACTGCTTTTTAACACCACAGAGAACCTGTAAGTCTACGCACACATACAGAGGTGGCAAAAATGATTAAAAACATTAGTAAACAATTTCGACGTTCATTTTAGTCACCACTGTACCGGATACATACACACACACGCAAACATATACACAGATTGTCATACTTGCCAAATCTTTTGTGAACAGGGTTGTAAAGAGGGTTGAAACTTTCCATGGGAACTTTTGAAAATATAGTCAGGTCATATCACCTTTATTTATACAGCGCTTATAACAACAGAAATTGTAACAGTAGAATATATATTCGTAACATTTGGGAAAATTGTATATACATTTTATATACAAACAAATACAAATAATTTTGTTTGGTTATAATGTTGTGGTTGACGTAGCAAACTCATACACATTAAAAAAAAAAAAAATGTTGACAGAAAATCTCTAAATGTTTGCTTAAGCAGTGTATTTGTTTTTTATAATAGTATAATTTTGTTGCGCAATGGCTTTAACACAGCACAACAAAGTTTTAAATAATTAAAGCGAAGGGTAAGAAAAGTGGTGGCTCATGATTAAGGTGTTGGACTACCAACTGGAAGATTGTGGGTTCGATTACCAGCTCCACCAAGCCACCACTGCTGGGTCCGTGAGCAAGGCCCTTAACCCTCCATTGCTAAGTTGTATAAAAAAGAGATAAATGTAAGTTGCTCTGGATAAGGACGCCTACCAGATCCTGTAAATGTAAATGTAATATTTACTTAATACTGTAATAATTTACATTAATACTGACTGAGATGAACATAGTTTGTGTATGTTAGACGTGGAAACGTGTACTACATTTATATTCCCTGTTACAGGCTAACCTACACTACTGAAAATTCCCAGTTTATTTCCTATGGAAGATTTCCAGCCTTAAAAAAAAGAACTCTTGTGAATATGTAAAATTATATATCTGATGTAAAGATTACTTTTGTACACCAGTTTCTTTCTCCTGTTTCCAGTTATAAGAAGTATGTGTTTCTCGATCCTCTGGCCGGAGTCGTCACTAAAACCCACAACACGCTGGAGACGGAGAAAGAGGAAAAGCCGTTCGACGCGCCGCTATCCATTACGAAACGAGAGCAACTAGAGAGACAGGTGAGCATCTAGGGAAAGTGGAAGCTTGGTGGTTAAGGTGTTATACTGCTGATCAAAAGGTTCAATGTAATGGTTGATTTTTCAGCATCACCAAGCTGCCACTGTTGGGGCCCTAGAGCAAGGCCCTTAAACCTAAACTGCTCAGTTAGATAAAAAAATAAGATAAATGTAAGTGGCTCTGGATGAGGACGTCTGCCAAATGACAGAAATGTAAGTTGTCAGGTGAGCCGTTATGTGTAGTCAGTTTAATTGTAGCGATGACGATGATGTAATTGCTTTTATAAATTCATTAAAAAGGTTGATTTAAAGGGTTAGGTTGGCCGTGTGCCTTTATTTTTTGACCACCGCTTTTATATCTAGTTTACCTAACCCAGGTTTTACACTCTGTGATTCTGGCCATGATTTAACGATTTGACGTCATGATCGTTTTTTTCCTCTGATGAAATTCTGAGCAGTTTCAGAAAATTTCAGAGTCTTTCCTGCAGTGTGACGTCTTCTATGATAACTGCCAAACCGAGAACCAATAGAAGCGCCGCACCTGATCAGCGTGACAACTGCAAACCACCTTAGAAAAACGTAGAAACGCGTCCGGTGGACAGAACAGCAAGAAGAGAAACTTACTGAGTTTTGAAGGGAAAAGGAGTGTCTGTATGACGTGTCGTTGCTGCTGTTTGTTTGCTGCTAGCTACTGTTTAGCGAGAGAACGCAGGTTACTGAATATCTCATGGATCAATGATGTAAATCTCCTGACAAGTCTTTTTTTCGTGGGTCTTTTTGATGTGTTTTGCGGTACGAGTCCCTGTTGCAATTGTTACCATGGAAACGACAGCGTTATAGGACACGCACATTAATACAGTATTAAACTTTCCACTATCTAAAATCAAAATTTCAGTCATTTATTTCTACTCATTTCATTTTCCTTCTCTTAGACTGCTGAGAATTATTTCTACGTACCTGACCTGGGGCAAGTGCCCGAGATAGATGTGCCCTCTTATCTTCCCGACCTGCCCGGCATCGCCGATGACCTCATGTACAACGCTGACCTCGGCCCAGGTTTCGCCCCTTCCGGTGCCGGCAATGTGTCCATGCCGGAGCTGCCCTCTTTTGGCACCGAACACGAAGAAGGTAAATGACTCGGAGAGGAAAATGGATCTAAGACGTCTTTTCTGACAAAAGTTGATTGTTTTTTTTTGTTTTTTTATTTCAGGCTCCCACTTTCGATCGGAGGCTCCTCCTCCACCCCCACCTCCTCCTCCACCCCCTCCTCCAGAGTCTCCGCAGGTTATAGCTCCTCCCCTTGGAGCTCCTCTAACCCCGCCACCTCCTCCTCCACCACCACCTTCCGCTATCCCAGATGACACAGGTGGTAGAGGTCAGGCTCCACTCACAGGTAAGCTCAAGAAAATTCCGAAATCATGTACTACATTGTATGAATGAAATTCCGCCATTTTGATTATGACACGTAACATACGACATTGTACGACATACAACAAGTGCGAAATTAGAGTTGTGCAGTTTATCTACAAGAAACAAGTCGCCACTTTGCACAAGATGACAAGTCGTCTCTCCCGGGGGATTATGGGATAGTAAAGTGTACATCGTATGAATACTTCAAAATCCAGGCAGGAGTAATGGATTAGCCGGGAACTTTTACCTAGTAAGGAAGGGTGGGTCAATGGGTGGGTCTGAGTAGGATATGCCCCGCCCACAGGATATGCCCCGCCACAGCTATTTGTCCATTTCTTAATAATGCAGGGCGAGATTAGATACTGTATGACATCACATACAACAAATATGTGCTTTGATAGAACCTTTAGATAACATTTGAGTTTTAAATGAACTTGTCACATGAAATCTTTGCCCCCTTTTCCACATTTTATAATACTACAATCTAAAACTCTTGAACTAATACAAAAACATAGTTGCTGTTGATATGATGCAGGTTTAATAGCATGTTACTTTACCATTACTACCTTGTGTTAAAGTTTACGGAGAGTAATTAACTATGCAAATCACTCTACAGCAGGGCTGCTGCACCGATACTATTTTTTAAAGACAGATTACGAGTAACGATTTTCATAGTACTCGCCGATATTGATACTGATACCTGTACTATTCTGGGATGTGGGATTATTTCATGGCTCACTGGTTTTCTCTCTCTCTCTCTCTCTCTCTCATTTCTTGCAAAGGTTTGCTCCAGGGTCGGTTGGCACGTTGGTTGCTAGGGGCAAATTCTCTGTGCTCACTTCTTTTAATTTCAGATGTCATCAGATTTGTACCTCTTGATATATTTGCGGAACCAAGTTTGCAATGTGTGGGTTGTTAATTTCCACACTGTTGAGGCAGAGTTTTCGTGTGCGGCACTACTTCACAGTTACCCTGCATATTTATTGTTTAAAAGGTCTAACTTTTTTGGTTTTTCTTCACAAAAGCTACACACAACTGATCTTTCACTTTGTGTGTGTGTCTGGTTAGGCACAGTAAAAGGTGCCCCTACAGAGGTTCTGCAGCCGTCGGACGGACGAGCCAGCTTACTGGAGTCTATTCGTAACGCAGGCGGCATCGGTAAAGCCAAACTGCGCAATGTCAAAGAGCGAAAGATGGAGAAGAAGAAGCAGAAGGAGCAGGAGCAAGGTCAGAGAAGAGAACCGAAGACACGGCAAACAAAACCGTGCCAAGTCATGTTCTTTACAGAACACTACACTGACCTTTAGCTAGATTTAATGTCCTATAAGGTTTGGGTTTGAATGAAACAGGTGTAGAGATCAGAGTTCAGGATTACATCATCAACAGGATGAACTAAAACAGTAGAAGAATATAGAGTTTGAAACTATTAAAGGGGTCATGAACTTGTTCTGAACTTCTCTGAGGTCTACATTTAATGTTCTCAGTATATTTGCATTGAAAAAATGATTCCGAAGTAATCAATTGGCTAATAGTTTTGGAGAAAAATTGACCCATCACATGCAAGTGCAAATCAGTGGACGGGGTTACAATGATGTCAAAGGCGGCAGCGCTTATCCACACTATTACATCATCGGGTAGAAAATTCAACTGAGTCATTTTATTCAACTGCCTACAAAGTTTTGAGGATGTTTTTATATCATAATGACCTTAGTTCATGACCCCTCGCTGCTTATTAGCATTTAGAAAGTTTAGTAAAAAAATCATTCTGTGTAACAGCAGGTCATAATAGAATGTCAAACATGCTGACAAAAGCTCAGATATTTTTCAAAGCAAGTCATAATCATAGATGTCAAACATGCTGACAAAAAGTGAAATATTGACATAGTGAGATATTAAAATTTTTCAACCTGCTTCTTTTCTTTGCTTCAGTCGGAGCTGCAGCCACCGGAGGAGATTTCATGTCCGATCTCTTTAATAAACTGGCTATGCGAAGAAAAGGTAGGACGTCATGTTCACTCTGAAAAGATATTATAAAATATTTCACATATATATCAAACATCTAATCTGTTTCTCCTTAAAATGTTATTAATGAACACTAATTTTTGTGGCTTAATTTATTTTTGGGATTCTTTTTTAAAAGCTGGCGGCATTAACAATTTAAATATAGAAATATAAAGTGGTACCTTTTTTTTTCGAGAAATGAGTCGTCTCTCGGCTGATTTTTTTTCTTCGAGTTGCGATCCAGCGTCAGACACCCAACCGCATAGTTGGCATCCCGTGTGTCACTCGATAGCTAGTGAGACATGTGCGTTAGCAAATAAAGTCATCTGATCTCCAAGGTAAATGTTGTATGTTATACTTATTAAAACCAGTTAATTGCAGTACATCCTATTATATTGTTATTTATACAATATTCGTTATTTATAAGTTTATTTTTCTTTTCTAAAAACATGTAACAAAAAATTGCAGTGTTTTTTGGGGACCTGGAACAGATTAATAGCATGTCAATTCATTTCAATGGGGAAAATTGAGTAATTACGAGGAGAAGAACCAATTACACTCATAAGTCAAGGCACCCCTGTATATTGTTATTGATCAAAAAAAAAAAAAATGATCGAGATGACATTTTTGCCGTATCACCCAGCCCTAATTTAGAAACACAAAATGTGACATAATTCAAACACAACTACAAAATCGTTTGCATTTTCAGGGGCGGGACTATCCTATGAGGGGCGTATTTGTACAGTTCATTTATTTATTTATGATTTAACAGCATGTCAGCAGCAATGGCTATATTCACGGCAAGAAAAACATTTCAATTTTATAATTCATTTGTAAATATCGAAACATCAGTACGGTAATACAGTATTGTACGGTACAGTACAGCACTCACAGTCGACAGCCAATAGAGGAAATGACATTTATATTTGAAATTTATGTATAAGACTATTTAATTTGAGCTAAACGATTTGTTAGTTAGTTGAGTTTTGGCAGTCACTCCGCGTTCACGAACAGATAATGCAAATGGTTTGCTATTGCGTTTGTCACAATTTATGCAAATTATCAGGCTTGCTCTGATAGCCAATTATTTTTTAAGTACAAGCACTGCTCGTCCTTGTCCTACCTTCCCCTAGGAGAACTTCTCATCAATGTCAGAACAGCCAAGTCACAATACCTGCACTCGACATGTAATAACAACCAAAAGTATCTATGTTGCTCTTAACAGTTTTTGTGGTTGTTACACTTTGATTTATCATCTATTGTGGCAGTATCATGTGACCTAAAGCACTTTTGTACGTCGCGCTGGACAAGAGCATCTGCTAAATGCTTTAAATGTAATAAGTATTTATTAAAAAGTAAGTAAAAAAATGATTCAGTTCTGAGGCGAAACATTACAATTAAAAACCAAACGTAGCTGCGCGATGCAGTGCACCGAGCAAAAAAAGTGAGGAAAAAGAGGGAAACTCCAACATAAATACAATACAATTTACAGTTCCCTTTGAAAAAATGTCTGCAATAACCTTCTACACTACAGGTTGCCAACAGTCGCTGAAAGAATGCAGAAATTCACTTAGAAACACAAATTTGCAGTTCTAAGGGTTTTTGTTTAACTAACAAGGTTCTGTCTAATCCACAGGCATCTCGGGTAAAGTCCCAGGAGGTACAGACGCTGCAGAACCGCCCGGCACCTCCGGCGGTGCTTTCGCCAGAATGTCTGACGTCATTCCGCCTCTTCCCGCCCCCCAGCAGCCAACAGCAGAGGACGACGACGACTGGGAGGCCTAACCGACACAGCACTTTATAAAGACGCTTTAAGAATCGAAAGCGCAGGCAAAAGCTTGAAAACACAACAAAAACAGAATTAATCGTGTCACGATCAATAAAGTTTAAAGCTTTTCTTGTCTGCTTGGATAAAAAAAAAATAATAATAATACATTTGTATTAGTGTTAAAAGATCCATCAGTGAATTAGGTGGAAAAAATAAGATCTGTGTTAACTTTATTTTCTTTTAGTAGCAAAAATCTATCAGGATTTTTATTTCCATGTGTGTTTAATGTATAAAACAGAAAAAAAGGCTTAACAAAGCATCAAAAAGAGTTTGCATTAAAAAAAAATGTGCTCCATTGTTGGAAAACAATAAATGATAAACGATCATTTTGATTTATGGTGCTGACTAGCACGAGCTGACTGTACCTCATTGTGGGAAGCGGGAGCTCACGAATTAACATTTTGTACCGGTAATCAGAAGACTGTGGGTTCAATTCCTGGCATCTAAGCAAGACCCTTTACCCCTATAACTGATTAAATAACGAAAAAAAACACTTTGTATGAATCCGGTTTACACTGTGATTTTTTATTTTTTTGTGATTGTTTGTCAGACTGTACAAACATGTGGGTAGTAGTAGTGGGTAGTAGCAGTAGTTAAGGTGTTAAACTGCTAATTGGAAGATCAGGGTTTGGTTCCCAGCACCACCGATTTGCCACTGAATAATCCCCCAGTTGCTTAGTTGGATAAGAGTGCTGCCAAATGTCGTAAATGTAAATTGATCCCCATGTCACACTGTAGGATCTCAGTTATAATATCACACTGTACAACAGTCAAAACGCGTCAAAAACAGACACACACAAGACGACTTGTCTGGCGTTTTACATTATCAACTTCCCTCAACACAACTACCAGGTAAGTGGTGGGTGTTGGACTACCAGCCCAAAGATTGTGAGTTCGATTCCCAGCACCACCAAGCCAACACTGCTGGGCCCCTGAACAAGGCCCTTAACCCCTAATTGCTCAGTTGTATAAATGAGATAAATGTAAGTCGCTCTGGATAAGGACATCTGCCAAATGCTGTAAATGTTAATGTACCTGCAAGTTTTAAGTATACCTAGCGAGACCTTGATTAGGTTCAGGTGTGTTCGATTAGGGTTTGAGCTTGACTCTGCAGGACACCGGCCCTCCAAGACCGAGTTTGGACACCCCTGCACTAAACAGTTGCTAGCAGCAAACAAAAACAATCTGTAGCAGTAATTTTGCCTTAATAAGCTTCTCCTTTTGCTGTTCTGTCCACCAGACTCCTTTTTTTTTACATTTTCCTGAGGTGGCTTGTCGTGTTAATTGCGTAATTTACTTTCGGCGCTCCTGTTGGTTCTCGGTTTGACAGTTGTTGTAGAAGTAGTCACACTGCAGGAAAGACTGAGACGGACGGAGTCGGTCTTACTAATCTTTGTATATAAAAAAAACTAAAAGTGGTGTGAAATTATATTCAGTATAAAACCTGTTCATGCGAGGAGTTCGTTTGCGTAATTACATTCTTTATGCACCGATTACTTCTGACCGTCTGCTGGGAAAACGCATGAATCGGACATTCAGGAAGCTTTTAAAAGGTTCTGAAACCATCTGAGAGAGATATACATACCAGTCTGGGTGAAACACATTTATTGTGTAGGAAATTCAATTTTGTCTTATTATTTTGACTTTATTCACATTAAAGTGTAACACAGTCTCACATGAACCTACAGGGATGTTAATGCAAGCAAACAACCACCAGATGCACACAAAAAGAGAGAAAAGAACTCAACAGAACTTGCACTTGGAAAGAGATGAAGGTCATGTGATGTTCTGATCATGGCTGCGTTTGTCGCTTGTCCAAGAAAAACTAAAAATCAGACACACAAACAATCATATCTGATACACGCAATCACGCAAATAAATAAATATGTAGCTAATAAAAAGTTTTCATATAGACTACACTAAATGGCCAAACGTTTGTGGACACATCATAAGCAGTATTGAGTTCAATCTATTCGATACTCAATATTTAACGAGTGGTTCATGCATAAATTTTCTATATGTGTGTGCGTGTGTTTTTATGCGCATCCTCACCTTTCTGATGCTGGCGAAAGCTGGCCCGAAGCTGCTCTGAGTGCGTGTGCTGCTTCGGATCCATTCTGGAAGTTTCTGCAGCGTACCAGTGCGGGCGTACCGTCGGTCACACAACACGATACAGGCGTAATCGCCCCGGTGGCGAATCGCCCGGCCTGAGGAATGCGCCAGACAGGAAGTGATGAAACTTGCAAATGCTCGGTTTATTGTACGAAATATACAGCATGTGTTCATTTCTTTAAACAAGCCTCATTGGGACATCTTACGGGTTAAAACACAGCGCATGTTTACTTTAAAGTCGTAAAGTTCAAAATCTGGGATACTTTTGGCTAATTGTAGTAAATTAGAATGGATAAAACGCTGTAGGAAAACAATGACTGGCAAAAAAAAAAAAAAAGAATCATTAATACATAAAAGAAACAAGAAAATTGTCAAGTGTGAAAGAATAAACAGCATTTTTAATATTTCAATAAATAGAGTTATTAATAGTCTAATAAAAAAATCATGTGAGAAGTTGGGATTTAGATTTAAAGAAAATTAATAAATAAAAGTACCATTAATTATCAATTAATTATAAGATTGTGTGTGTTAATATACCTATCGACTGGTTGACAGCTTTCATACACAGGTTTTCGATCAAAGCCTTTCCTGGACTCCTGCCAGCCAAATGTGGCTGATATAAAAAAAATAAAAAAAAAAAGTATAAAAATTATTTTAAAAAAAATCTGTTCTGTTAGGTGTTCCAATATACACACACACACACACACACACACACACACACACACACACACACACACACACACACACACACACACACACACACACACACTTCAGTTAGTCACATACCATGTGCTTATCTAAATACGCCATTTTCTCCTGAAGTTCTGGGGACTTTATGTTGGGATACGGCATTCCGACCATCACGATACATCTTCATATAAACACACACACACACACACACACACACACACTTTTAAAACAAAGATGAAGTAAACATGCACATGTTTCTGTAGATCTGGTTAAAATGCTCTTCACTCTTACCTGCCTAAATCGTCGGAGAAGTTAATCCCTTCACTCATCTTTCCTCCGACTACGGAGAATAACAGCGCCCCTGACTGGCCACCTCCAGTATTGCTGCAGCGCTACAGCAGATAAATGTACATATATTCAGATTTCTGGCTTTTTCCAAAGCAACTCTAATTTTTTTGGTTATCCAACTGAACAGTTAAGGGCCTTGCTTAGGGATCCAGCAGTGGTGCTGAGATCTGAACCTATGATCTTCTGATCAGCAGTCCAACCACTGAGTGACCAATTTTTTTTATATATAACAAGAAAACAAACCTTGTGCTGCCATCTGTTGGCATGTCTTAGATTTTTTTGATCCCTTAACATTACAGCTTACATTTTTAAAAATATATTTTTAGATTTAAGAAAAAGATGTTCTGATACAAAAACAACAACATAAACAAAGTGTCTCTATCCACACACCTGGATGCATCTGGAGTATTCGGACAGCACCTGCTCCACCTGACTGGCTTTCTTTGGTTCTTGGAAGATCTGAATATTGGGATTATTAAAAATGTGGTTTTGTTTATTCTGTTTTACAAAGAGTTCTGATTTTTACTACCACCTCCATTATTACAGAATTATAAAGTATTGGCACCCTTTAAACAGCTTCTTCTCTCTCTTCTTTCTTTCTGCTCTTTCTTTCATCCCTCTATTTCCTTCTTTGTTCCTTGCTCTCTTCCCCTCATTCCTCTCTTCCTTTCTTTAATTCCTCTCTCTTTTATACCTTCCACTCTATTATTATTTTTATTTTTTTCTCGATTTCTTCCACTCTTTCTCTATTCCCTCCGCTTTCTCCATTTCCTTCCATTCTTCTATTCTTTCACTTTTTTATTTAATAAAAAGCACATTTATATTTCATATTTAATAAAGCACAGTGTAATATACTCGAAACTTTAACTAAATATACTTTAAACTTTTACTCATCTACTTTAATCAGTCATTACGGAGTTGTTTATATGGAAGGTAAATTCTGACCTTTTTTTTGGTCGTAAGTCGCTGCAGGACTCCGGTGCTCTCCCAGTGTCCCAGAATTCTCCTCTCATATTCATAGGAGGGGAAGAAACAGACCACACCTCCTGGAACCACGTTGCACAGGTTGGACAGGACACGTCCCGTCTCCTCCATCTGACACACAAACACACACACACACACCTTGATGAATCAGGGTTTCCAATCTTCCATTTTCTAAGACATTTAAATTTTTATTACAACGTGAATAAAGACACGGATCACTGATTTACATCTTAAGTAATAATTTTGTCTCACCAGAACTTATTAAGAAATAAACAAATCCACATTATGGCAGTAAAATCAGAAATGCACCAAATACACACGCATTAAGCTTCCGATGAGAAACTCTTCACTTTGTGATAAACACATTGCAACACCTGGCTGGGCTGTTTTTATTACATTTCCCCCCTCGAGTCTAAAGATTATAATATCAATACACTATCATGAAAAAATAGTAATAGTTCGCTGTATCGATATATTTACACACCCCTGTTAAAAATAGTTTCACCGACACCAACATGTAATGTGACAGTGTGTGTGTGCGTATATACGTGTATACTAATTCAGTGTGGGTAAAACCGATATTTTGTTCATGATAGTGTATTGATATTTTAATCTTGAGAATCGATACATACTTAAATTAGATTTTAAACTGATTTACTTTAATATTTAATTAAAACCTTCAGAGTGTGTGTGAAACGACTTCCTCCTCCATTCCTGTAGTTCCCACTAACACATACGGATGTGGCATTTTTGCTCAGAAGCAAAAATGGCGGAAAAAATAAGACCGTCTACGGCTCTGTTTTTGTTGTATTTTTAGCCATTTCTTTTACATTTTTTCATTTGAAATATTGCAATATGCATTGTATTGCAATATATCGTGACATATTGTATCATCACCCCCCCCTGCCAATACACAGCTTCAATGTTTAAAGATAAATATAACGTTTCTTTGATCTTTATAATTATCCATCATATTTTGCATTTTTTTCCCATGAATCACCTACAAACAAACATCAGTTCAACTGCAATGTCCGTGTGTGTGTGTGTTGTGTGTGTTTTGTACCATCTGTGGTGTATCTCTGGTCTGGAAGGTGAACTCCAGCTCCTGTCCAGATGGTCCAGAACAGAGAATTATGGGTAAAATATTCTCTGGAGGAATGACATGACCTAAGGCACAGAATTTTTTTGTGGTTATAATTATAACGACACACAGTCACACGAAACTCATGCACACACGCACACACACACACACACACACTCACCACATGAAAATTCTACAATGCGCTCCTTATGAACTCCAGCTGCCAGGAGAAGCTGCTCCTTAAAGTCGGAGACCTGTGACCAAAAGAAAAAAATAGGTAAAAAAACATTTGGTTTATAAGCTTTGCTGTGTTTTTGTGTGCAGGTGTGTATAGTATGCGCTTACAGGCTGCATGGTTCCCCCAGCGATAACCACCGCCCTGCATTCCTGAAGAACTTGTGCAAAATGAACGGCTGGATTCAGCATGAGAAATTTCACACTATTTTGAGCAAGACACGCTGCATAACACACAGAAAAAGCGCTGTTAAACCTACACACATCTAAATACACACAGGAATGCCAAATTATTGGAATGATCAAGGCTAAAAACTTTCCATGGGATTAACCAGGAATAAATTGGGAATTTGCAAAATTAGGTTAAAACAAGCAGATTTAAAAGAATTTCAGTTGAATTTCTTTCTCAATCACATACACACATCACTGCAGGACTATCGAGGACACACACTTCCACATTCACTGTGCAGTCCTCCATAACACACACACACTCAATTTACATTTACACCATTTGGCAGATGTCCTTATCCAGAGTGACTTACATTCCTTTTATACAACTGAGCAATTGGGGGTCTAAGGGCCTTGCTTAGAGGCCCCGCAGTGCCAACTTGGTGGTGCTGGGAATCGAACCCTGATCTACCAAATAGCAATCGAACACCTAAACCACTGTGCTACCACTGCCACCTTTTCCTAAATCCTGCACACAAAATGTTAAGAGTCCATCCTGGTTAGTAGTAATATAAATTAAAACAAAATTAAACCCACCCACACACACACAACCCCCCTAAATAACTTAAGGTGGGGGATTTTATTGGCTACAATAGCAACACAACGGCTTATTTTGGTTCACATGCCTGTGTCCCCCCCCCCTTCTAGTTTTTATAGTATATATTAATATCTTTGTTAAAACAAAATTGTGCAAATAAAGAATGTTAATCTCGTTCACAGTTAGTTAAGGGGTTTTTGTTCATGCTTATGATTGCCTGCTTAAAAAAAAAAAGGAGGTTTGGCACCATGATCACATGGGAGTAAAATAGTTGGCCTACTAAACTACGCTGGAAAAAGTCTCTGGCCTTGTCCAAAATCACGTACTACATTTCAGTAAGTACAGACGTCCTGACCGTTACACAAGCACGTTCTTACGGTTATGTGTAGTATGAAAGAAATACGGACGTATGCATCCGCCCTTTTGATATAGTCACCTGACATATGATGTCACAACAGCGCGAATTTTAAAGTTGGAGAATGTTTAACTTGAATGATTTTTTTTCTTTAAGCACTTAAAGCTCTTGTAAAGTGCTGCGTCTCCGCTTTCCTCCACTTTCGCATTTGGGATCACACGGGATAGTAAAGTATACATCGTCTAATTATGTTATAATCCAGACAAGTGGTAGTAGCCCATCCAGGAACTTTCCGCGTACTGTACTAAGAATTGGGACACACTACTCGTTTTACATACTCAGTTTCGCCTACTATTTAGTAAAGAAGTATGATTGTGTATTTCTTTAATTATCAAAAATAAAAATAAAAAAAAATCATTGTATTGTTTCGTAAATACATGATATACAGTTTATGATTAAAAGAAATAAAATGTTGCTTCTCATGTTAACAAGCAACCAGGAAGCATGTTAATCGTAGATCAGAGCGGCCCAACAGGGGCAGCTTGGAAGAGCTGGGGTTTCTGTGGGAGGTGGTGGCTTATTGGTTCTCTCAATTCTGACTTTATATCTTGCAACTGCGACTTTTTATCTCGGTTGAGTCTGAGGTGTTGTACTGCTGATTGGATTAAATCCAAGCACCTCCAATTTTCCAAAGCCGGGCCCCTGATCATTTTATAAACTTCTTTTTCTGAACAAAATGAATGAACTCGTCCCACAGAAAGATGTAGCGAGGATTGCATGAGATTACATCATCTAAGCCCCTGCGATACAAAAGCGGTCGCTATGGAGACGATACTGGATTCGAATGAAAGCTTGTACATTGCAGCTGGATATACAATCAGAGCTGCTGTTAAAGAACAGTCAGTTAATCAGCGTGACGCTTACTCTGTTTTTTTTTTTTCCATCACTACTCTTCCGTCTTTGTTAGCGCTGGTGAGAGCGAAAAGGAAACTTTCCACGAGCATCATGGGAGACGCCATAACCGGGTCGGTGGTCTTCTCCTGAACCCTGTTGCTCGACAGGAGCTATAACACACACCACACACACACACACACACACACACACACACACACACACAGAGTATAAAACAACATGATCTGAATAGAATCATCCCACATATCAATTTTTTATTTTAGCATGATGACGCCACTAAATAAAAAATTGTGACTTCTTTATCTCACAATTATGACTTTTTTTCCCTAGAATTGTGTAGTACAAACTAGCAACTCTAACGTTTTTTTCTTCAGAATTGTGAGATTTAAACTAAAAATTGCGAGTTATAAAGTCCTATTTGCGTGATTATAACATACACACACACACACACACACACACACACACACACACACACACACACACACACACACACACACACACACACACACACACACACACACACACACACACACACACACACACACACACGACAGCTGACATTTCTGGTGCATCCAGCAAGAGCCATGTTGTCATTCCGATATTTTATTGCATCTTCGCCACAACTGATTTCTGCGAGTTTATGGTCACGCAATTTTGGTTTTTTTTCCCTCACAATTGCCACATTATCTCGCAATTTTGACATTTTTTTCCTCGCAGTTCTGCCCTTGTGCCTCGCAGTTCTGCCTTTGTGCCTCGCAGTTCTGCCTTTGTGCCTTGCGCAGTTCTGCCCCCCCCTGCCTTGTTGGTCCTCGCAGTTCTGCCCTTGTGCCTCGCAGTTCTGCCCTTGTGCCTCGCAGTTCTGCCCTTGTGCCTCGCAGTTCTGCCCTTGTGCCTCGCAGTTCTGCCCTTGTGCCTCGCAGTTCTGCCCTTGTGCCTCGCAGTTCTGCCCTTGTGCCTCGCAGTTCTGCCCTTGTGCCTCGCAGTTGACATTTTTTTTGACATTATCTCACATTTCTGACTTTTTATCGTGCAATTGCGAGTCTGTATCACACAATTCTGAAAAAAAAAATTGTGAAAATTGTGAGATAATTATAATTTCATTTAGTGGCGTAAACAGGCTTCCATAGTGTGTGTGTGTGTGTGTGTGTGTGTGTATAAATATTCTATCTGGTTACTTGTAGCTTTGTTCTGAAGGGTTTGTAAGAAGCGCCCTAATCCCTCAGTCCTGCGATTCTCCTTATTAACGGAGCTGGGGTGTGTGTTTACACCGCTTCCTCCATACTTCTCAGAAAACCCAAACAACTACACAAACACAAAAATGTTTATGATTGTGTGTATGTTTTTTTTTTTTCTCCCTAAACTTTTGCTACTCACTCAGTCAATGTACTAGTTTCTACAGTAGCATAATGTTGTTCCACAATATCCTAAACACAACACAAGAAAGTTTCAAATATAAACTTATGTAATATTTATATAAATTTACAATAATACTGACCAACATGACCATTTTACATTATTGTGTGTGCAGGGTTTAAGAAACAATATAGGCCAACCGGTAATTTTGGTAATTTCCATAAAGTGTTTCCCAGAATTTTGCACCCCTACATTGGATGAAGGTTGGGATGGAAATGTTGCTTACCTTTCTGCTGATTAGACTTTTCTCGAAATATTTCTGCAGCTTCATTAATAAAACAAAAAACAAAAAACAAACAGATCGGAAAGAAGTAAACAAGTGAGATTCTTAAAGCAAACTTTTCCAACTATATACTGCGATCACTTGCTATCGATAATAACAGAATTGCAGAATAAAACACACACAAGCTGATACTGGAAAATAATGGATGTTGTCCAAGTTAATGTCACTGCCCAAAAATGTAAAAAAAGTCTGAAAAATCACATCGCTTTTGAACACGTGCCAAGGGTGACGTCAATATCATGGGTTGCTTCTTTTGTAAAAATGGTTAACAAGAGAAAAAAAATAAAAAAAATATATGTAAAATTCTTGAACTCACTCCAGTTGGTTTCCCACTGACACAAACGAGACATTAAATTCAATTTAACTGTATTTCTGTTCGTTTCATTCTCAAAACGTAAATTTATTGAAAATTTTAATTTTAACAGCGACAATTTTATAAGAGAAGGTATTTGTTAGCAACAGTTTTACTGTGATTAGATAAATATAAGTGATGTTACAAAAACAGACCTCAATAGCACTGTAGCACAAACAAACGTGTCTTAACGCACAATATTAGACAAGCTAGTAGAGCTGATTGAGCTTTAGCTCTGAGGTAATGTGTTGAAAAATACTGGGGTAACACTTGTGTGTGTGGCCTTGACCCAACGATCGTAAGAGTATGGACGTCTTTCATATTATTTTAAGTTATGAGTGTGTGCTGTACCTTGAACAGGTTGATGTTGTCTATCTGTGCTTTGAACAGGAAGTCGTTAATGGTTAAGAGTTCAGTTCCTGTGGTGGAGGTGGAAATAGAGGAAAAAAACCATTTTTTTTATTTACATCTTGTCAAATTATGCCGAGTTCAAGCTGCACAATTTTAGCCCTGATTTTCACTCGCCGGCAGTTTTTGCAAAAAAAAAAAAAAAAAAAAAAGGAAAATATCTTTTTTTTTTTTTAAGCTTTTTTACTCTTTCGTTGCAAATCAGCATGCAGACAGTTTCTGTGGTGAATTCCATACATGCTACCATTTTATTACCATTTCCAGTCTCATGCGAGAACTGGAGCTAAACTGATTGATTTAACACGCAATTTTGTGCTATTACTTCCTGCATGCAATGGAACGTAAAATATTTTTGGTGGACCAGACAAAGTTCTTGTAGATCCTTCTTATTGGAAATTCATACCGTGTGTAAGCTTTTGTCGCCAAGCGATCGTGCAACTGAACGTTACACCAGATAGTCGCGCAGTGTGAAAACAACGGCGATCCAACGTCTTTGAAAATCGCGCAGTGTGAACTCGACATTTGCAGACAACCCATTTAAGTTTCCTCTTCATTTACAGATGTGTTTTATTTAAGTGCACCTTTACATCCGCTACCTGACTGGGTGTTTTTTCTTACCCTGAGTGTGATATGGATAATATCAAATTGCGTCCTTTAAAGAGGTGATAAAGAAAATTTCATGCGTGTGTGTGTTTATACCCAACTGAGTGCTCTGAGTCGCAGGATTCATGCCCGCCTTGCCTGTGGTTAGAAAGTAAAGATTAACAAATGAACAGCAAAACACCACATCTCTATTACACACACACACACACACACACACACACACACACACACAGACAGACACACTAGAGACAAACAGCTGACCTCCAAGAGTGCGCACCATCCCCTCCAGCACAAACAGGATTTGTTTGATATACATCAGATTCTTGGCCTTCAGGCGGCTCCTGCAAGGGATACGACTTAATAGATCAAATAAAGACAAAATCTTTCCTTTACACAAACACTTACAAATACAACAAAAAACCTTATTTTTAATTTAAAAAATCACAAACATTGACTGACATTTCCAAATGAATGCCGAACAGAACTTTATGAAAGGCTGTGGTTCTGTCTGAAATCACATACCGCTTACGCTTGTACTACATTTAAGTTAGTATGCACTTCCTGACTGTCAGAAAGGTGTTCTTATAGTATAGCTACGGGTAGTAAGAATGTAATTCAGATGAACTACAGCTGCCATGTTGATATTTTCTCCCTCGTTCGTTCGCGCTCTCTCACTCGTTCGCTCGTTCTCGCTCCATCCCACTCGCTCGTTCTCTCCTCTCTCGCTCGTTCGCTCTCTCTCACTCAGTCGCGCTCTCCTCCTCGCTCGTCACTCGCGCTTCTCTATGCTCTCCCTTTCCGCTCGCTCTCACTCACTCGTTCGCGCTCCCACTCTTGCTTACTCTCTCTCTCGCTTACTCTCTCTCACTCACTCTCGCTTACTCTCTCTCACTCTCGCTCACTCACTCTCGCTTACTCTCTCTCACTCACTCTCGCTCTCTCACTCTTCTTACTCGCTTGCTTCTACTCTCTCTCTTACTCACTCTTGCTTACTCTCTCTCTCTCTGCTCTCTCTCTCTTGCTTGCTCTCTCTCTTGCTTACTCTCTCTCTCTTGCTCTCTCTCTCTTGCTCTCTCTCTCACTCACTCTCTCGCTTACTCTCTCTCTCTCTCGTCTCTCACTCACTCTCTTGCTCTCTCTCTCTCCTCTCTCTTGCTTACTCTCTCTCTCTCTCTCTCTCACTCTCGCTTGCTTACTCTC